>JAZHYW010002964.1:0-84418 GCA_037355805.1 Ixodes ricinus
AGGACGGAACGCTTAGGTTCTGCGTGGACTGCCGTCAGCTGAACGCACTAACGAAAAAAGACGTCTATCCACCCCCTCGCATAGACGACACGCTGGACCGGCCGCGCCACTCTCGATATTTTTCATTGATGGATCTGAAGAGCGGCTACTGGCAGATCGAAGTCGACGAACGGGACCGAGAGAAGACAGCCTTCGTCACGCCGGTTGGGCTGCACGAGTTCAAGGTGATGCCCTTCGGACTATACACGGCACCAGCAACTTTCCAGCGAATCATGGACACCATACCGGCAGGACTGGAATGGCAGAGCTGTCTTGTTTTCCTTGACGACGTCGGTGTGTTTTCAAGCGAATTCGACGAGCACTTGCGACGGTTCCGAGCTGTTCTCCAAGCCATACAGACCGCCGGACTAACCCTCATGCCATCGAAGTGTCGGTTCGCCTATGACAAACTGAAGTTCCTAGGCCACGTGGTAAGCAACAATGGCGGTCGCCCAGACCCAGAGAAGACTCGCGCCGCCGCGGCATTTCCAGCGCCGACAGACAAGAAGGGCATGCGGAGATTCCTTGGACTAAGTGCGTACTATCGGACGCTTCGTTCGCGATTTCGTAGGGATTTCCACAGCGCTCACAAAACTCAGGAAGGACGCCTGAGAAGTTCGAAATGGGCCGAGGAGCAGCAGCAGGCATTCGACGAGCTGAAGCGCCGACTCCACACTCCTCCCGCTCTTGGACACTTCGATCAGGATGCGGAAACCGAGATTCACACGGACGCAAGTAACGCAGGGGCTTGGCGCGGTACTCGTTCAACGTGCATGAAGGCAACTGAGCGAGTCGATTGCTTGCGCAAGTCGGACGCTGTCGAAGGCGGAAATAAATTACTCCACGACTGAAAAAGAATGTCTCAGGCAATCATGAATTTTCGAATCACGAAGTGGGCAATCACGAGGTTTCGCCCGTACTTGTACAGGAGCCTGTTCAGCGTTGTCACGGACCACCACTAGCCCTTGTTGGCTTGCGAACATTAAGGATCCTTCAGGACGCCTCGCTCGATGAAGTTTCCGACCGCAGGAGTTCAACATGGCTGTGGTCTACAAGTCAGGCCGCAAGCACAGCGACGCCGACTGCCTGTCCAGATCCCCAGTGGATACATCCTCCGCTAGCAGCGACGACAATGAAGAGAAGTACTTCCTAAGCGCAGTGGCCACAGACGACATGGCACGACGTCAAAGATACGATCCTGAGCTGCGCGCGCTAATCGAGCATCTCGAAGGATCGAGGGGGTATTATCCCCCGTGTCTTCTCGAGAGTCCTGCTTACCTTCGGCATTCAACAAGGTGTACTTAACAAGAAGAAGGTCGGAGATAACAACTTGCCATGGCTGCTAGTAATACTGTTACGACCTTAGAAGCCGAGCTCTTTCATGCCTGGCATGGCGACCCGACGTCCGGACACCTTGGTTACAGCCGTACGGTGGCTAGAATTCGTGAGAGGGTATTACTGGCCTGAGCTCCTGAGGATAGTACACCTCTACACACGATCGTGCTACGAGTGCCAGTGACGGAAGAAACCGCCGACAAAGCTGGCAGGTCTCTTGCTTCCTATTGCATCCCCAACCGCACCCTTCCAGCAGATTGGAATGGATCTTCTTGGTTTTTTTTTTTTACCGTCGATGTTTGGAAACCGTTGGATAATCGTTCCCCACAGATTATCTAAGCACGGTACGCCGAGACGAAAGCCCTTCCGTTGGGAACCGCTGTGGAATTCGCCCAGTTCTTCGTCGGATCGACTCTCCTCGCCATGGCGCTCCCGCAGTACTCATTACAGATCGAGGATCGTCGTTAATGGTGCAGCTGACACAGGAGATACTTCGTCTGAGCCACACCAAACACCGTCGAACCACGGCATATCATCCCCAAACCAACAGACCGACGAAGTGGCTTCACAAGACCTTCGCCGACATGATCTCTATAGATGTAGACGTAAAGCACAGAAAATGGGACGAAGTGCTACCGCACGTCACCTTTGCCTACAGCATTGCAATTCAAGAGACCGCTGGTATGACACCATCCCAGATGGTGCATGGCGGAAAGGTGACAACGATTCTCGACGTAATGCTACACTACGACCCAGCAGACGACGAAAACGACGACGCCCACCTAATAACCCAACGAGCAGAGGAATCTAGTCAGCTAGCCAGACTTCTACATCAAGACAAACACAGTGTTGACCCTCGCCGGTACAAGCTTCGTCGCCTCGACGTCCACTTCCAATCCGGAGGCAAGGTATGTGTGTGGATACCGATTCGCCACCGCGGTATCAGCGAGAAGTTGTTAAAACGGTACTTCGGACCCTTCAAGGTGCTTCGTTGACTCGGGGATCTGAACTACGAGGTGATGCCCGACGAAACACGGACTTCATTATGCCGCCCTCCACGACAGGAAGTCGTCCACGTCGTGCGCCTCAAGCTGCACTACTCTCGATAGGACTGTGAACTGCGATTTTGTACTATGGTCGAAAGGACTCTATTTTACAGGATTCCGAAGTTTGCCATTCCTTTTGTTTGTTGTAGTGTTTTGTTTTCTGGCACGTTGCATCAAGACGATGCACTTTTAAAAGGGGAGTAATGCCACGCGCGGCGCCGAGTGAGCGCTTGCGTGGCCTAATGGTTACCATGCTTGCCTTTCGCGGGGATGCCCCAGGTTCGATTCTTGGAAGCGGACGTTTCTTTTTATTCCAATTCAGCGTTTTCGTAAACTCGAAAAACTTGTCGTCTGATCGAGGTTCGAATGTTCTACGCGCCGAATATTATATTGCGCGCGAGCGCGGCTGACGAAATAGGCAGCGCGCCCGTGGCCTCATTCTGCTTCCGGTGCTCGTCGAGTGCGGACGCAAGAATGGCTAGCTCCCGTGGGGCTGCGATAACGGCCGCTTCTGGCCGCGGTGACTCGTCTTTTTCTGATCGCTCGGATTATAGGGTTGTGTTGCCCCAGCTGCCGTCCGGTGAGGCGATGAAGCGTGCGGTGGTACTACACTGCGACATCGCTGGACGTCCCTACAGGATAGAGGACTTTCGGCAGCCGTTGAAGGACATCGGAGTAATCCGGGAGGTAGGCACCATTGGAGCCTACCAGATGTCGCATGTCTGGTTGCTTAACCTGCGGACGGACGAAGCGAAGAAGAAGCTGCTCGAGGCTGGGCAGCTCGTCATCAAGGGCAAGCCGTGCCTCGTCGTCGACCCCGCAAGGCACGAGCTTCGCCTGAAGCTGCACTGGGTGTCGTTCGACGTCACCGGTGACACCATTCGAAGAGCCTTCGCGGAGTACGGTGACGTCAAGGAGGTGACGAGTGAGAAGTGGAGGGTGCCGGACTTCGAGAACGCCGAGTCAACAACCCGGCTGGTCCGCATGGTGCTGCGCGACGGCGTTACGCTCGACCGCATCCCGCACCAACTGCGTCTGGGCGGAGGCACGGTGCTGGTGGTGGTTCCTGGCAGGCCCCCAATCTGTCTCAGGTGCCGCACCTCGGGGCACATCCGGCGCGACTGCCGGGTCCCCAGGTGCACCGAGTGCCGCGCCTTCGGGCACGAGCGGACCGAGTGCTCCCGGTCGTATGCACGGGCTGCGGCGCGTGGCACCGAAGGAGCGGCAGACACCACCGAGCTGCTAATGGACGAGGAAGAGGCGGAACAGGCGGCGGCGTCGGCGGCTACCCAAGCCAAGCCCGAAGTGACCAAGGAAGCAGCCGTCATGGCCACCACGGAAGGGGGTGGGCCCGGTGAGCCCCCGAAACCGGCGGGTAAGGAAGAGGATGGCCAACAGACGTCAGTGACCGAGACCGTCGGCAAGGTGGTGAACGTCGTTCCTGCTCACGCCGAGGACACCGACACCCCGGGAATGGACGTCGACGAGGCAGCGCTAAAGCGTCGTCACGACGAAGCCGTCGAAGCATGGCAAGAGCGAAAGCTTAGCCAGCTGGAAAAGCAATGGAAGACCGGCAGCGGGAGGGGCGTACGTGTCCCTGCCAAGATACGGGCATCGTCGCTTACACGCGGCGACAAGCAGGCCCTGTGACTGTACGTCGCACCCTAGTGCCCTGCCCGACGCGACGCTGTTCAGGGTAAGCGCCGTTCGATCAGCCTCTCCTCCCCAACGGTGTCTTTAGAGAGAACACTGCGACTTGCGACTCTTAACGTGCGAGGGCTCTCAGCAAGGCGGAGACAAAACCAGCTATACCGCCTCGTGACGGAGCGAGATTTGGATATTGTCGCAGTGCAAGAGACGAAGGTAGAGAGCGAGGAGCAGACGGAACTGATGGTGCGGCCTTTTACAGCGAGATACGACGTCTGCGTCAGCCATGCGGTCGGGACGTCGGCAGGGTGTATCCTGCTTGTACGCAAGTGTTTGGGAGCTACCGTTCAGGCAGTGACGACGTGCGCGTCGGGGCGATTTATTGTTTGCGATTTTTTATTGTCGTCTTCCGAATGGCGCGTAATCTGTGTGTATGCTCCAACAAGAGTTGAGGAAAGGCAGGTGTTCTTTGATTTCATCAAACAGTTTTGTAATTGTGAGCGCCTTCTTTGTTTTCTTGGCGACTTCAACTGTGTTTGTTCTGCTAGCGACAAAACAAGTTCTACTCCGCACCGTGATTCGAGCACCACTAGTTTGATTAATATAATTAATGAGTTTGGTCTTGAAGATGTAGGGGAATGTCTTAGAAGTGGGCGGGGAGGCCAATTCACCCACTTTCAGGGGACTAGTCACGCCCGATTGGACAGAGCGTACGTCTCGTTGGAACTGGTGCCGTTATGTTACGATTATCGCGTGCTCCCCGTATCCTTTAGCGATCACTGCTTGGTCTCATTTAGCATTCGAAGTAAAGAAGAACGTAGAAATTCTTTTTGCTGGGAGCAGTGGAAGCTTAATTCGACACTTCTAGATGACGACGATTTCAAAGCCCAAGTTGCGGCTGCTATAGAAAAAATTGATAATGGGCGGATGTCCGAGTATGGGGCGAACTGGGAGCGCTTTAAGCAGGAAATTAAAATGAAGGCACTAGAAAGATCGAGCGTAATAAGGCATGAAGAAAGGAAAAACGAGACTATGCTGCGTAACAACTTGAAGACACTGATAAAAGAAGAGTGCAAAACTCCGGGTGTATTCAAAGAAGACATTTGTTCTTTAAAGGCGCGACTGGAGCTTATCGACAGACAGCGTTATCGTGGAGCCCTGGTGAGAGCGAGGGCCGTCAAGATAACAGCGGGGGAAACGCCCACCAAGCGTGCACTCGGCCTTGAGAAAAGAAACGCGCGTCGCAATGAGGTTGCCGAAATAGACTGCGGAGGGGTGGTTACGAGTGAAAAGAAAGAAATAGAACAAGCATTTTACGATTACTATAGTGCGTTGTATTCTCATTCCCCAGTTCAGGTAGGGCGGTTCGAAAGCGACTTTTTGTCTTTCATGCCCCGACTAGACGACGAAACGAAAGAAGGTATGGAAGCCCCTATTACAGTAGAGGAAGTAAAATTAGCGATTGAAGCACTCAACCCTGGAAAGTCCCCGGGCCCTGACGGGCTAACTGCCGCCTTCTTTAAGGCGTTTAAGCATGATATTTCTTTCGTATTAACAAACGTTTTCAACGAGGCCTTTGAGCTTAACGTCCTCCCGCCGTCCTTTTTATCGTCGCACACTGTTCTGATACCCAAGACAGATGACATAATCAAGCTTCGACAGGTCAGGTCTTATCGCCCCATAAGCTTAACTAATGTGGACTATAAAATATTCATGAAAATATTGGCCAGGAGATTACAATCTGTAATAACAGAGCTTGTAGGACCCCACCAAACATGTGGCATAAGGGGTAGAACAATTTTCACTAACATTCATAAAGCGCGGAGTGTCCTGGAGTGTTGCGACGTCATGCACGCTGGTGTAGCAATGCTGCAGATAGACCTAGAGAAAGCCTTTGATCGGGTTCCGCATGACGTCCTCTTATCAGTCCTTGATCATGTTAATGTCGGCTCCGTTGTACGCGAAGGAGTGCGAATGGCGTATAGTGGTTGTACGACAAGGCTAATAGTTAACAAAGCGTTAGGAAATCCCATCAAAGTGCTCCGTTCTGTCCGCCAAGGATGCCCCCTTTCACCCCTTCTTTTTGCATCTATATCGAGTCCTTTTGCCTTAGCATTATTAGAAACAACAGTATTAATGGGTTTAAGCTTTTTTCTTCTGAGGTGCGTATCCTAGCCTACGCGGACGATATTGCTACTTTCTGCACAAATCAAGAAAGCGTTGTTGAAGTGGTGAAGACTGTGAAACATTTTTGTGCCGTTAGTGGAAGTGCTGTCAATTGGGACAAATGTCTGGGTTTTTGGCATGGGAACTGGTGTTCGACTCCAAGTGTATTTGAAAACATAAGGTGGCAAACCACTCCAGTAAATTATTTGGGAGTACCCCTCGAAAGCTACAGTGATAGCGAGCCCTACTGGCGCGGACAGGCAGCAGAGCTCAGGGAGAAAACAGAGAAATGGAGAGGTTGGGAATTCTCAATGTTTGCTCGGGCAACGGTTTGCAACCTGTTTCTCGTTAGTAAACTATGGTATGTGCTCCAAGTCGTGCACTGTTCCCGGGTGAATGTGCAGAAACTGCACCGGGTTTTTGCTGTGTTTATTTGGGGCTCGGTGTGGGAACGAACGAGTCGTTTGAACCTTTTTCGGAGCGTCCGCAACGGCGGACTAGGGTTGACACATTTGTTTTTGCGTCAAATTGTGAACCGTTTTATATATCTGCGGGATGTAGGTGACCCTTTTTTGCGCACCGTATGCCAAGTGAGGCTGAGTAGCGCTCTGCCCGAGTTTGTGGTTTCTTCGGCATGGGTGCCAGGGCGCATTCACGGTTATATGAAGGAGGTCGTTCTTTCATGTAAATTCCTGACAGCTCGTTTTTCTTTCGAATATTTAAGCGAAGTTTCCCGCAAAAAGTTGTATAAGGATCTCTGTGATGTTGTTCTTCCTGTACCTTTGTATCGAGCACAGTACTGTGCAGGCCCAGGCCAAGACGTTTTAAAACGAGTTAAGAGAATGCTGGTTCCATCCGGGGTTAAAACATTCTTTTTCTACTTGCACACAGGCACGTTATCTGTAAAGACATGGATGGCGTCTAAAGGACTGTTCGTCCCGTGGGGCGACCACTGTTTCTTGTGTAAAAACCAGAGACCATCGAACACGTTTTTCTTGATTGTTGGGATGGCGTCTTTCTCTGGGACGTTCTTCAACGGACCCTGAAGAAAGATTTACCTCTGGACGTGCACGGGATCAGGTACCTCCCCATCGAAAATGAGGCCGGTGTGCCGTTCGATACGATGATGTTACTGGGCCTGCACAGCATTTGGAGGTCTCGGATGGCTATGCGCCACGCAGATGTTGACGCCCGCGAGGCGCAGGAATATTTCCGGGAGAGTATTGCATCTTTGCTCGAGGTGTATAAGGCACAGAAGAGCGTGCCCGAGTGGATTCCACGCGTGGAACCTCTTTTAAGCATGAAAAGGTTTTAATCTAGCACTACTAGCCCAAGCCGGGCTGGTGTTTTAATGTCTGTCGCTCTTTGTAATCTCAGTGTTGTGTGTCTCAATGCGGCAATAAAGAAAAAAAGAAAACGTGCGTGGCCGAGTGGTTACCGCGCTTGACTTTCGCGCGGAAGGCCCAGGGTTCGATTCCTGGGGGCTCCGCGACATTTTGTTTATACTTTCAGTTTATGATTCTGGTGAATTCGAGAACAGTGTTGCTTGTTCTAGGTCAGAATGTTCTACGCACCGAACCTTCTACGCCGAATGCTCCAGAAGCCCACGCGTGTACAAAAGCGGCTCCGCGTGGCAAGCTGGAGTCAGTTTCGCCTCAGCGTTCGATCCTGCTGCTTCGCCGCTTTCGACGCCCGCGACGCTCTGCTGTTATCTTTTGTTTCCTTCTTTATTTTTGGGCACAAGTTCGCCCCCATTAAACGTTTAGTTTCTTCAGTTATTCATCGCCTCATCACTTGTCATTCGTGACATTTTGGTGGAGGTGCGGGGTACCGCATGCCCGTGCCGCGTACCCTCCGAGGGCCCGCAGTGCAAGTCCGACGCCAAGCTCCAGGAAGAACCAACGAAGGCACTACCGAGATCCGGTTCAGTCGTCGCACCCAAGGCCTACACCCGGAATTTGGACCTCTGCCGCCCAGGACCAAGCAGCCAACGAGGCCGACGATGGCCAACCAGTCGCCGACCCCCGCCGCTCCTGCCGTCGTCTACCTGCCCGCCGCTCCCCGTACGCCGACTCCCTTCCACGGCGAGATCCACGAGGACATCGAAGACTGGCTGCGACACTACGAACGTGTAGCCCGCCACAACGGATGGAACGCCGAGCAACGCCTCCAGAACCTATACTTCTCGCTGGAAGGCACCGCGAGGAACTGGTTCGAAAACCACGAGGCTTCGCTCACTTCCTGGGATATCTGCACCGCCGAGTTGAAGCGAACCTTCTCGAACCAACATCGGCGACAGAAGGCGGAGGACCTGCTCCAGACGCGGACTCAAGCCCCCGACGAAAGCGTGACAAGCTTCGTTGAAGACGTGCTACGACTGTGTGCACGCGCCGACCCGCAAGCCACCGAGGAGAAGAAGTTGCGCTTCCTTATGAGGGGCGTCAAGAGCGAAATTTTCGGGGGCCTTGTCCGCAATCCCCCGACAACCGTCGATGGTTTTGTGGCTGAAGCCACTAACATCGAGCGCGCGTTGTCGGCTCGAGCAAGCCATTACCATCGACTTGCCGGCGTGCCTGCTCCTCCAACCGCCGCATCTTGCCCACTGGACCTGAACACCACTGGTGTCGACGGCCTTCGGGAAATCATTCGCGACGTCGTCCGGGAGGAGCTCCGAAAGCTGCTACCCGCCGCTGACCGACCGGCTTCGCTCTCCATCGCCGAGGTCGTGCGGGAAGAGGTGCAAAGAGCCATTCAACCAGAGGCTCCCATCAGCGTAGCAGTCCCCGAAGAAGCCACGCTGACTTACGCCGCAGTGGCCCGACGGCCACCGCCTCCTCCTCGCGCCTATGTCGCGCCTCCCCGACGTCAGTCTCCTGCGCCGCAGCACGACAGACGCCACGACGACCCGGTCCAGTACGCCTGCCAGGAGCCCCGCGCACCCCGGAAGACCGACGTGTGGCGAACGCCCGACCGACGCCCCCTGTGCTTCCACTGCGGGGAGGCAGACCACACTTACCGCCGATGCCCATACCGACGACTCGGGCTGCGTGGGTTCCACCCGAACGACCCGCGCCCCCGTTATGGTGAGCGCCCTCGGGAGATCGACGAGTACCTGCGACGACCTCAGTCCCCCGAGCCTGCGTACCGCCGTGTGTCCCGGTCGCCGTCGCCACGACGTCCAGCTTCACCGATGCACCGACCCCGACGTGAAAGCCTGTCACCCCTCACTCCTCGCCGGGGAAACTAGGCGCGGCAACCCCTGGAGGTGGAGTTGCCGAAGACGACCGACGCCAAGATCCTCCACGAACGTCGGAGGGCCCCCACTCAAACACCACCAGAGACCGAAACGACGCTCCTGCAACGGTGAAGAATAACCTAAACATCGTTATCGACGGTCACGACGCGTCGGCTCTCGTCGACACCGGAGCAGACTACTCCGTCCTGAGTGGGAGGCTCTCCCAACGCCTTCGGAAAGTGACGACGCCGTGGGATGGCCCACAGATACGGACCGCCGGGGGACATCTCATCACGCCAGTCGGAAGATGCACTGCTCGCGTCGAGATTCACGGCGAGACCTGTCCAGTAAAGTTCGTCGTTCTACGGGACTGTGCGAGGGACGTTATACTTGGAATGGACTTCTTGTGCGAGTACAGCGCCGTCATCGACCTGGAAGCCAACGAGTTGAGGCTGCGGAAACCTGTTGTGATGCCCGAGGATCACACAACTTTGGCAGCCACGTCAGCTACAGTGCGTGTACTCTCCAACCACGTGAACTTGCCACCACGCTCGAGTGTACTTGTGCCTGTCGTGACCGAAAAAGGCATTTGCGGAGAAGCTTTGCTGGAGGGTAGCGTCCAACTGCTCCTAGGAAGAGGGATCGGCGTCGCAAGAGGCATCGCGGAGCTCCAAGACGGACGCACTGTTGCGCTCGTAACGAACTTCCGACAGGAGGCTCAGCACCTTACGAAAGGCACCGCCGTGGGTCACGCCGAGGAACTCCCCGACTCAGCCGCTATCGCCGGAGTATCAGAAGACCTCTCTTCGTGGCCACACAAGACAACGCCGCCTCCGCAGTTCGACATCGATCCAACCCTGCCTACCCCACAACGGCGACAACTCAGTGACCTTCTAGCCAAGTTCAGTGCGTGCTTCTCCACGTCGTCAAAGGTACGCCAAACGACGGTCGGGAAACATCGAATTGTTACTGATGACGACGCACTTCCCGTTCATCGATCGCCGTACCGTGTTTCGGTGAAAGAGAGAGAAGTCATCCAGAAGCAAGTTGAAGAAATGCTCGACGACGACATCATCCAGCCCTCAAACAGTCCGTGGGCTTCACCGGTAGTCCTGGTGAAAAAGAAGGACGGGACTCTTCGGTTCTGCGTGGACTATCGTCGACTGAACGCCGTAACAAAAAAGGACGTCTACCCGTTGCCCCGCATCGACGACACTCTGGACCGGCTGCGCCACGCCCGATACTTTTCGTCGATGGACCTGAAGAGCGGGTACTGGCAGATCGAGGTCGACGAACGGGACCGTGAGAAGACTGCCTTCGTCACGCCGGACGGACTGTACGAATTTAAAGTGATGCCGTTTGGACTGTGCACAGCACCGGCGACCTTCCAGCGCGTAATGGATACCGTCCTCTCAGGCTTGAAATGGCAAAGTTGTCTCGTCTACCTCGATGACGTCGTGGTATTCGCAAGCGACTTCAACGAGCACCTGAGACGTCTGCGAGCCGTGCTACAGGCTATCCAGAATGCTGGACTGACACTCAAGCCGTCAAAATGTCAGTTCGCTTACGGCGAGCTTAAATTCTTGGGCCATGTCGTGAGCGCTGAGGGTGTAAGCCCTGACCCGGCAAAGACATCCGCTGTCGCCGCATTTCCGAAGCCATCAGACAAGAAAGCCGTGAGAAGATTTCTTGGACTGTGCGCTTACTACAGGCGTTTCGTTCGCGATTTCGCCAAGATTTCTGCACCGCTCACGCATCTCACGAAGGACGACGTGAACTTCCAGTGGGGGAGGAGCAAGAACAAGCGTTCAACGAACTGAAGGAAAGACTCCAGTCGCCCCCTATCCTCGGACACTTCGATCCAGCCGCGGAAACGGAAGTTCACACGGACGCCAGCAACGCCGGACTCGGCGCGGTACTCGTCCAAAGACAAGACGGAGCAGAAAGGGTGATCGCTTACGCAAGCCGGGCACTGTCCAAGGCAGAGAAAAATTACTCAACGACCGACAAGGAATGTCTCGCTGTCATCTGGGCGTTAACCAAGTTCCGACCGTACCTGTACGGGATCCCGTTCCGCGTTGTCACGGACCACCACGCTCTCTGTTGGCTCGCCAACCTGAAGGACCCGTCAGGACGCCTCGCTCGCTGGAGTCTCCGACTGCAAGAATTCGACGTAACCATTGTGCATAAGTCTGGCCGCAAGCATAATGACGCCGACTGTTTGTCTAGGGCCCCCGTCGAATCTCCTTCCGACAGCACCGACGACGACGACGACGACCGTTTTCTCGGCGCCGTTACAGATACCGACATGGGAGTGCTTCAACGAGACGACCCGGAACTTCGCGCCGTGATCGACCACCTCGAAGGTCAAGGAAGTTCAGTTCCGCGAGTCTTGGCCCGAGACTTACCAAGCTTCGTTCTGCAGCGAGGCGTGCTCTTCAAGAAGAACTTCGGAACAAGTAATCCTGCCTGGCTGCTGGTTGTTCCGGCCAGCCTGCGCGAAGAAATCTTTCAAGCTTGCCACGACGACCCGACGGCTGGACACCTTGGCTACAGCAGGACGCTCGCCCGGATTCGTGACAAGTACTACTGGCCGAGACTCCCAAAAACCGTCCATCTGTACACACGGTCCTGCCATGAGTGCCAACGACGTAAAAAGCCCCCGACGAAGCCAGCAGGACTTCTGCAGCCGATTCCTACCCCAACTACGCCCTTCCAGCAGGTCGGAATGGATTTACTTGGGCCGTTCCCAACATCGGCGCAAGGAAATCGGTGGATTATCGTCGCGACCGATTATCTTACACGATACGCCGAGACGAAAGCCCTGCCATCGGGAACAGCGGTAGAAGTCGCCAAGTTTTTCGTCGAGTCTATTCTCCTTCGACATGGCGCCCCCGAAGTCTTGATAACCGACCGAGGATCATCGTTCTTGGCCCAGCTCACGCAAGAGATCCTTCGGCTCAGCCACACCAGCCATCGTCGGACCACCGCGTACCATCCGCAGACCAACGGGCTTACGGAGCGGCTCAACAAGACGATCGCCGACATGATATCCATGTACGTCGACGTAGAGCACAAGACATGGGACGAGGTATTACCTTACATCACGTTCGCCTACAACACTGCAGCTCAAGAAACCACCGGGTTTACGCCATTCGAGCTGGTGCATGGAAGAAAAGTGACGACCATGCTGGACGCGATGCTGCCTCATGAGCCTGTGGATGACGGATGCGACGATGCCCATGCGGTCAGTCAGAGAGCAGAAGAAGCACGCCAACTAGCCCGCCTTCGAATCCACGATCAACAGCGTGTCGACGCTCGCCGGTACAATCTTCGTCGCCGCGCCGTCCACTTCCAGCCCGGAGACAGAGTGTGGGTGTGGACGCCGATTCGTCGTCGCGGTCTCAGCGAGAAACTGCTGAAGCGCTACTTCGGGCCTTACAAGGTCATCCGACGCCTCGGAGATCTGAACTACGAAGTTCTTCCCGACGGAACACGACCATCAACCAGACGTCAGCCGCGACCCGAGGTGGTGCACGTCGTCCGGCTGAAGCCGTATTACGAACGATAGAACTTTCCACTCTCGTCGACGAGTGAACTGTGAACTGTGAACTGCGGCTCGCGATTCTGCTGTCCCCTTGCTGTGGATTTCTTTTGTTTTGTTTTCGTTTTGTGCTGCATCGGGACGATGCACTTTTTTAAAGGGGGAATAATGCCGCGAGCGCGGCTGACAAAATAGGCAGCGCGCCCGTGGCCTAACGGTTATCGCGTCTGTCTTCCACGCAGAAGGCCAGGGTTCGATTCCTGGCCGCGGCCATACATTTTTATTGACACTGTACTGTGACGTTCTGGCAAATTCGAGAACCGTCTTGCTGATTCGAGGTTAGAATGTTCTACGCACCGAACCTTCTACGCCGAATGCTCCAGAAGCCCACGCGTGTACAAAAGCGGCTCCGCGTGGCAAGCTGGGGTCAGTTTCGCCTCAGCGTTCGATCCTGCTGCTTCGCCGCTTTCGACGCCCGCGACGCTCTGCTGTTATCTTTTGTTTCCTTCTTTATTTTTGGGCATCTGTATCTCTGTATCGAGATACAATTGAAAAATGTATTTGTATCTCAGTGGTGAAATACATTTACAATGTATCGCTTGTATCGCGATACTTTGCCTGACTTAGGTATCTCGTTACATTTTTCGCCGTTTTTGCGATAAATTAAAAAGATAAAACATTTGTTTGGTACGAGTTGCTTCAGAATTTGTAATATGAACCCGCTCTATAACATGATCCAACTCCTTCTCCAACATAAAAGAAAAACTGTGGTTTAAAGAAGGTTACGGGAAAGAATAACAAAATCAGCTCCTCTCACAGAGCCTTCCACTCTTTCCGATTTAGCAGAGCGAACGCTGTAAACAAGTTGAGTGGAGAAAAGTACGGCCCTGTTGTCCAACCTCCTCACACTATGGGTGACTCAGAAGCATATAAGACGACAATTTGAGATGCGCCCTCACGGCAAAACAGGGTTAATTTCGGGAGACTGCGTTAAAGACTGCGTACCACTTCAAGCATGGCACGCAGTCTTTAACGTTCTGTAACGATGTGGTTCAACAGAGGTAAGATGTTTTTTAGCGCCGTTAATGATAAATAAAAAGTTCGAGGTAAGGGGTAGTGCATAAAATGGCCAAAAAGAGGGTCACAAGCATATATTACCATTCGCATTCGCCGCAAACTACACCCTCACCACGTGGCACCGTTCGGGAACAAATGTATTCCTATAAGTATCTGTATCTGTATTCCGGAATACTTTTTCGCCGTTCCTGCAGAAGTATTTCAGGGATATCCCGTTGCATAAAAGACAAATGTATCTCAGTATCTGTATTTGGGCCTTAAAAGACATGTATCTCAGTATTTGTATTCCCGAATGCTTTTTGGAGTATCTCTGCCCAGCCCTGTCATGTGCTAATGAGTAAAAAGGATTCTACACATCAATACTGAATACAGTTCTCCTATCAGGACCCCTAACTGGAGATATTCTACTATCTCCTCAGAGTAGACAACCCGGAAGGGGTCCCTAATACTTAAAGCGGACAGTTGTTTTTGAAGATAGGAAGCAGCTTGGTTTTGCCACGATCCCTTTTCTGTGACAATGGCTCTAAATGGACAAACCTCTTTATGTGTCTTTACGCTGAAGAAGACCTCCAGATGTAAGCGTTCCGCTTTCCCAACTCTTGCGGCTAACTGGGTTAACGCTAGCCGCTCACGAGATTTTTTGCTTTATCTCGAGTTTTCTTCAGGGCGATTTGCACCGGTCTGAAATTTTTCTCTATAGCTGCCATGGCCCTTTCGTTGTACAAACCATCTGGTAACACTACAAATTGCCATTCCTTAGCAGATAACAGTACGCGTAGATACATTCCTTGGAATGTTTAGCAACAATATTGGGGAACAATATTGGTCCCAAAGCAGCACCATATTTCAAACTTTGTTTACGGTCGAGGTGATCACTGACCAAACGACTTATTTCAAATGATCAGTGTAAAACAAGCATGGGTAACCATTGAGGGCAGCGATGGGGCTAGCGTGTCGTCGCGCGTATGTTGTGCGTTTGTGGATCTGCTGTGTTAAATGCATAATACGTGCACAAATGTGAAGTAAATGCTGTGAAAATGTGAATGTAAGCATCGTAGAAAAAGAATCAATCGCAGCGATAATAATTTGTTGCCAAATTTGAATTTGACGGTGACTAGCGCAAGCGGGGTCTTGTGAGAGTAGTACAAGTTACTATACTAAAGGTAGTAAAATACACTATGATGAACTTTGTCAATATGATGAACAGCATAAAAATACGCAAGCGAGCTAAGCAGGCACAATAGAAATATAAGTGTTTAATATAAAATACTGTATTATTTTAATATTGAATGTATAAAACAATATATGTTGTATCTGTACGCACCTATCCTTCGTCACTTAAGGCTTCAGCAGCAGCTTCTGGACGCCCATAGTAGCCTTTCATGACGCATTAGGTGTGATTCACGATTCCGTCATTCCGATATGGGTCGAAGGAGTCTCCGGTGGTTATGTCTATGACTTGGGGAAGCAGTTTAGGACATCTGTTATTGTCATTTTCAAGATCAGATTAGTTTAAAAAACAACTGGAACCAGCGTATGAGCAAAGCAATTCAGTTAACTAGAGGAAACTTATTTTCTTTTTCTAAAGATAATGCTCACAGCGAGATAATACTAAAGTAAAACATGGTTGCACATAAAGGCCCTTTTCTAGGCAAGAGTATACCAAATAGTATATATACAGCTTCCATAAATTAAGTTTTCTTGCCGCATTGGTCCTGTGCACACATGTACAAGTTATCTCAAAAAAGTTATTATGTTAAGTTACTGAGTATTGACGTCAAATGTAATTTGAGTAGAGAAGAAATTACTCAAATAGAAAGTAATTGAGAAAATCACTAGTTACCAAAAAAGTAGCGAATTACTTTGAAGTTACTTTGAAGTTACTTTTATGGTGTTTTTTATGGTAAAAGAACGTAGAGATGTTGTGATCCGTTAGCGAAATTGTGCTAGCCAAATATGAATCGGCTTGTTTTTTTCGCAGAAATGCTTTAACAGCTGTTTCTGCTTCTGCGTGCCTAATTGTTTTGTACTTTCTTGTTTGTTTGGTCAATGATGTACTGCGAATGTGTCATTTGTACTTTGAGGTTTAGCACTGTCTGAGCTTGATTTTGTAGAGAGTGTTTGCTTGTTTACAGTGTTGCGTAAAGCCTGTTTTTCGTATTTGCCGCTACAAAACTGCCACACCAATATACAGCTTTGTGCATTGAACCAAGAAAACAGGTTGAACATTTATATTACAATAAAAATGATTTTATTCTTAACTGTAACATAGGAATTAGTAACTGTCTCGTCCTCTTCATATATTTACAATGCCTGATACGGTTTAAATATTGTACAATATTATTGTTGTTTCTAATTTCAATTCAATTTTTTTAACCTTAAAAGCTTTTGAGTCTCCAGAAACTCTTCGTGCGGCACTAAGGGATCGGTAATGACATTCCTCGCGCATATAAACATCGAAATCACGCCTATTGCAAAATCCTACTTATGGGTCAAGGGATTCTAGGCAAGGAAAACATCCTCTCCAGTGCAGATTCCACTAGACCTTAAATTCAGAACACCAGATATACATAAATGCCAGGATAATCGAAGACAAGCTGCCTTTGTCACCCCCCATTTAACTTAAACCCTTTGTATAAAGTACATATGAAGTGCTCTCTCTTGAATGTTTGTAGCTCAAAAACATGACATAATAAGAGAAACAAACTTATCATCTCACAATTCATAAATAGAGGGGCACCTAATTTTGTTCACGTCCATATACAGTGTTTTCCATGTAACTTGAGCCAAGGTTTAAAAATAGTTTGGTGCATTTTAGAAAGACGAAACCAAACGAATAAATGTGTTCATTGTTTGAAGCAAGTCAGGCTTTTTCTTTTGTATCTTGCCAAATTAACAAATTAATATGATTAATTAGTAAACTGTTGAAATATTGAATTTAGATCAAACGTTTTAACGACAACGTTGTAGAGCGCCTCAGAAACATCCAATTCAGTGGTTTTTATCAAGAAACCTCTTATACGGTTCGTCTTTCCGGGCTTCGAAAAATTGCCCGAATTATAAAACAAAAGAAGAATTCGCCAAGAGCGCTCAGTAAGCAGTGCTCTATTCAGCATGCAGTCCTAGTTTATTCAAGTCACACTTGAGTGCGCTGCAATACAAGGTATGTGTACCTTGTATTGCAGCGCAATGTCACAGGTATTTTTCATAATTCGCAAATATTATTCGTACCCATAAAAGAAAAATATGTTAAGGTTTCTTGATAAAAACCACTAAATTGGATGTTTCTGAGGACACTCCACAACATTGTCACTAGAACTTTTGCTCTAAATAGAATATTTCAAAAGTTAAATAATTAATCTTGATTCAGGAGTTAATTATGCAAAATAACAAAAATAGCCAGAGTTGCTCCAAACATTGAGCAAACTTATTCGCCTGGTCCCGTCTTGCCAAAATGCACCAAAATGTTTTTAAACCTAGGCTAAATTTACGTGTAATATTTAGCCTAGGTTTAATTTACGTGTAATATTTAGCCCTGTATTTCAAAGCGATCTGCTTAACAACACTAGGCCATATGAGAAATTGTTCGAACGGCTGGCAAAACACTGTGCGCTGCCATCTTTGATGAAGCGACACACCTCTGCTGTCTGTCAATCTAGTAGCGTTGTCGGTAACAATCCAGGCCTACTGCTCATCGCCATCGATCCTCACGTACACCCGCGAGCTAGAGGTCACTATTTTCCACACTCTTCTTTCGCATGCAGGTGCTCGTCTCCCCGCCGGTCACTGGTTTCTCGCCACAACCAACATGCAGGACGCACACTTCTGCTCGGAATTGAGCTTTGGTTGTCGGCAAAGTCACCGGCGCGGGCACCTGGTTTTCTAAAGCGCTTTTTCTGCGCGAGTGCTTGTGCGAGCGAAAGATTCTTCAGAACTAGTCTTTCGCGTTCTGGCTTTTGCCAGCTCCGAAGCCAACTGGTGAGACAAAGCATGTTCTTCACCACCCCACTAGATGGCGCTGTGCATTTCGCGTATGGTGTTTGGAACTCCTATGGACACAAAATAATGGGTTTCATCTTTTGTAATATTACTTAAAACACATTCCTCCCCTCTGGCATACATACAAATTAAATATTTGTTTAAAAAGAACGAAGTTCACTAACTGTAATTCACTTTATGTATTAGGCAAATCATATTGATTTTAATACCACAATGCGCACATCAAGAAAAAGGGTTCAGGATTAGTCATATTAAAATAAATATTTTTAACGTAAATGGTTGAGCGTGTCGGTGTCTAATTCACGATAACGAAAGAGGCACATGAAAGGCAAAGACACAACACAGGTTTGTTGTCTGTTTGTCTTCCATGTTCCTCTTTCGTTATCATAAACTTTTAAAGTAAGGCTAGTTTACGCGAAGTCAACTTAATTACATTTTCTGTCTTTTTGTTGAGCCTGTGTGTGTGTGTGTGTTTTTCTTTGTAGATAAATATAAAAAATTGGCACCGGCATGGCGTAAATTTATACCTGGCTTATGAAAAAATAGTAGTACATTTACGCTGTCGCCTATCGTGTCTCGCAGCGACAGAAGCACACCGGAAGTCTCGTTCTTGGGACCCGCTACAAACGTTTCGTAGAAATCGCGTTCTTCAACCCCACTACAGATTTCTGGAGGTCTGCCGATACGGCGTGCTAGTCCATGTGATCTTTGGGTACCTCGTGCCCTCGTTTACATGCCAAATGCGCTCACGTGTTTTTGCCTCCCCTACACCCCAACAGCGAGCGCCAAAGGGGAGAGGAGTTGACGCCTTCAATGGGCTCGAGCATGTGCCGGCACAGCAAGGGGTTCCGACAAGCAGCGGCAGGGCGGAGAGCAAAGCAAGAATTTCCAGGTGAGGTGGCAGGAAGCGGTAACGTGATTGAAAATGTACCCGATCACGCCACCGAGAGCTTTCACAGCAAACAACCGTGAAATTTTCCTCGGAGGTTCTCGCTAACAGCTGTCACTGTGAAGCAAATATCGTTTACCTGCAGCAGATACCTGTACGGTTGAAACGCGGCAGAGTAAGTCTTGTGCGACATTTCCACGCCGTTCGGGTGACCCATTGATCATGACCAGTGGCGTCACTATAGACGGGGAGGCAGACCGCCCGAGTGTTGCGCTCAGGGAGGTGAAACTGGCGGTTAAAGAGGGTGGGGGGGGGGGCGTACCGCGGTGGTCGCACACACCCTGTACAACGGGTTTACACCGTGTTACTGATAACCTGCAGCGTATTTAAGCATCCCCTTTTCACAGCTGATTGGTGTTCAAGCTTTCATGGGCGTCAAACTAGAAGGACGGGAAGGAGAGATGTTTTTATGACATAAATGACGTCAGGTCTACCTGATAGTGCTAAACAAGAATTTTGGAGAATAGTTTCAAAACTTCGGCTGCCTCCTTATGCAAAAAAAAAAAAAACACTTGCGGCTGCACGCCGTGTTTGAAGACTAAGTGTCCCCAGAACACAGTGGCGTGATGTACATATTATTTGTCTTGATATATTTTCAAATTCGGACGTACTTAATCCAAATCCAAATTTCTTAGCCTTCATGATGAGATACCCAATTCGCAGTCGCTCCGACGGCGACTTGGGAAAGTGATCATGACTTGTGATGACAATTTTGGGAAACAGAAATTGACACGGGTTCAAAGGTGTAGAGAACCTGCCCAACATGTTACTGATCAAGTGGCCAGACACACGCCTCGTATCTTTAAGGAGATAAAGCTACGCTTCACAATATCAAGAGGAAGGTAAGAGAAATAAAATGCACCTTCCATCCGAAAAATCACCTTCTCACATTCAAATGGAAATTTTGTCAAAAATGTATTATCCCCATGAAACGAAAAGAAAACGAAAGTTCTGTACGCTATTTTCTCATCGCGTCGTGAAAGCATACCAACACTCACTAAATTCTTCCTTTAAATTATGTGGGAAATCGACGTTCAAACAAGCAGTCTAAAAGTTTGTCCTTTTCGCAAGGGGGCGGGAGGAGGGGGTTGTTTTACGCAATGAAAATGCAGATTTACAGTTTTCTCTGGTGTCTATAGGTTTCTTAAGCCTAACCCAATGTGTTCCTATTGTAGCTATTTCTTTTCTTTCAAAAGCCGGGTCAGCTTACTTTTTCTATTCTAATTTTTTGACTCGGCCACAAAAACGTACGGTCTCTAAATGCCACACAGATTTAAGAACTACAAAGTAAAAGAGGATAAACGAGGACTCTCTTAATCGCATTTTTATCATACACTATCCGGGCAAAATCAAGAAGACTAGCGTCGCCATCATATACAGGTGAACTGATTATTTTATACCGCTGCAATTATGCAATGCTTGGTAATAACGTCGATATTCGTCGATAGAAAGCTATATTCGCAAGGATTATCTTGTTTGACAATGTTTTCAAACGCGGCTTTATAAGTACGAAAGCTGCACTTTCGAACTTACAGAGCGGGTTCCATCGTCACATTCAAAGGAAATGCGAGTGTATCACTCGTTTCACAGTGCAAGCGGCAATGCTAAGCGTGGTTTGATATGTTTTTGTTGTTGTTGTTGTTTTTTTCGTAAAGGGAAGATAGATTGAAAAGATACTGAACCGAAATTTGGAGCTCACAATACAAAGCTGGAACGATAGACGGGACACTGCAAAACCCCAAAAACGTCACTCATGCAGGGATATCTCTAACGGTGGCCGTATTTTTGGGAAAAGAAGTGCGCGATTGAATACGGCCGACGAGGCCAACGAGACATGTGACGTCAGGATTTTATTCCCTCGCCTCCCTGCTTCATCTCCTCGAGCTTGTGAACCACAGCGAAGACGAGAGAAGCGAGGCAGCTTCCCTCATTCTCAACTGCTCAAGGCGTATCCTGACGTTATAGTCTCACTTGATCGCGCCCTTCTTTTCCAAAAATTACACCATCTTCCCGAGGGGAACCATGGGGTGATGCGGAGCATCGCGGATCGTAATTAATTTATTCCCTTCTTGACTGATTTCTTTTGGCCTGCCGGATTTGGGCTGCGGCGGACGCGAGCGGCCGAGAAACGCTAGCAGACGACAGCCGCAGAGTTGCGGCGAAAGACCACCCCACTGGAAAGCCCTGGCGTGGCGCTGCGACCCGCGCGCCCAAAACTATCCTCCTTTCACTCCTGCGGGGAACGCGCGCAGCGCGCTACCGCTGCTTATATTCACACTTGAAGGAGAGGAGACTAGAGGAGGAGAGTTGCGCATGCGCGCGCGGTGTGAGTAGAAGCGAACGCACGCGAAGTGCACGCAGCTGGTAGAGAGAGAGAGCGGAGAGAGTAACGCGCAGCTGTTGGAGAGAGGGAAGGAGGAGAGTTGCGCATGCGTAGTGTGAGTGCGGACTACGACGCCGACGCCGACGCCGCGGGACATAGACCCGAGCAAGAGATGCTCCGCATCTAAAAGTACGGCAGTCCGTTTGAGATATCGATGTATACGGGATATTTTTTTCACATCTTGATTCAAAACGGCGCGACAAAACAAGGACAAAGTAAAGACGACATAGACGACAGCGCTCGCTATCAACTGAAAGTTTATTTCCACCGCTCCCAGTAAATATATATACTGTATATGGTCAACAGTCAAATAAACAATATCCATAAAAAAGTCATACAGTCTCAACGTCTTCTCAGTTATATTAGAGTGCTGTGTCATAATCGGTCCCTAACATGCACCAGTCAGAAAACAAATTTCTCTATCATAAAGACCAACGCAGGCTGTGCTGACACATTGGTCTTGAGTTTGTCCTTGTCTTACAAATAGCGCTGTAAAGGGCCTTTCGTGCCGATCGCTGTAGATTACACGCTAAACTCGTCGAAGATTGCTGGCCTATTGTTCTACACTGTCCAAGCACATCACATTAAGAAAAAAACGTACACTGTGTAGCAATTACACCTGTTTTCGATGGTCAAGATGTCCTCTCCTTGTCACTCACATGGGAGAGAAAGCGGACTGTCGTGTCTTCGGTCCGTCAAAGCTAGTGGTCACTTGTATGCCCCCAAGAAAGAAAGATCAAAGGTGTGTAGGCGCCGCTGACAGAACATCTATGGTCCTGACAATCCACATGTTAAATATCGCACTTGGAATTAATACGAAATGCGCTGCAGGTGATCAGAGCTCTAGAACCAGCTTCTTGCCGGTTCCAGTAGGAGTGGCCTGGATGGCGAAGATGCCGAGCCGCTTCGCCCGATAGAAACAGTGCGATAAGCAATAAAATGCACTCAAACATCTAAAAAAAAATCTGTTACCACAGTGTCCTCAGATGTGCATGTGGATCTTGCCATTACTTTCTCTGAGAAAAAATATCTCTTTCTGCCAAAACATTTTATAAATTGCAGAAGCGTATCTCCCCGTTTGCAGTTCGCGGCTGCGGGACAGTACCCACCGTCTTCCTGCCTCGTAATCTGGTCTTTGTTCACGCGGCCCCACTTTCTCTGTGTGTGTGTGTTTCGCGGGCTGGACTCCGTCACCCCTAAGCTGAGAGTGTGGTGCAAGCTAAGGTGCTTGGTGAGCCAATCGTACTTCTATCTTTAATCATGTTACCACGCTCCCTTCCATAACCATGCGCAAAGAGCGCGAGAGGTGATGAAAAGGGGGTGATTTACTGGTCCGGGGGCGCGTAGCGCCCCGGCACCAACAGATTAGGAATGAACGGAGACCTCCTCCCTCAAGGACGCCGAGTTTAGTCTCGGTATTAGTCAGCACGATTGAGCTAGTGTATATTTTCGTAAAGAATGGTTTCCCTAAAAGAAAATTACAATGCATGTCCTTCGTTAACCACGACTCCTTTCATTCAGTATTGTCTCCATATTTATTATTTACTGGCGTATAGAATAATGTGATGGTGAAGTGTTTTTACAGTTTTGTTTTCCTCGCTGAGTCTATGGTTCAAGTTCAGTTTCGCCAAATCAAAACACATTTACCCGCCTTTCTGAGAAAGCCATTTCATGAAAAAAAAATTTTATGCTTCAATGAGACTACCTAAAACGCAGAAGTCAACTGAATACAATCTATAACAATCGCAGTGCCTGTCGTGTTTCCCTTTTCTTCTTTCGGACTTTTATATCTGTTTATCCTCATCATGTACAACGTTCAGCCACTGGCCCTGTTCGCTACATTACTTTGATTTGACGATCCTTTAACATTTTGAAACAAGATTGTTTTGGGATATTGTAAACTTTGTGCTACGCATGCCATTTCTAAAATGGTAATTTCTTATAAAGCTTGAAGTAACAGGGGACAAATACTTGTCTTGACCATTTTGATAAATCCGTGTAGAATCTCGTTCGTGCTTTATCTGTCTGTCATGATCCGTTGTGCTTAGAGATAAACACACGTGTTTATTACAATTAAAACACAGAAGCACCTTTGTCGGGCGTCTCGCATTAGTTTGGGTACGGTCTGAAATGCTGACTGGCTTTACTATTTTTTGAACATTTCCTTTTCAAGAGCAACCTTCCTCTTGAGTTCTTGTCTCCTAACCTTTCCGTTATCAAATTTGGGAAGGTATTTCATGAAAACAACTCCTCCGTACAGATGCTTGAAGACTGCTGCTTGTCCTGCAAACAAGAAGCCGAGGTTAAACAAGTACGCAGAAAATGCGGATCAATCGGTCTGAAGGCTCACTATGTGCATCTGATTATTTATTATGCAGATAAAATACATTAAAGCGTATGGATTCATATACTTGAAGCTTTGTGGCTTTGAGAAAAGGCATAGAAGAAAGAGAACAAATTTAACCTGACGTGCCTTGAGCATTGCAGGAAGTAAGTTGACTCTAGCCATTCAGAGGTTGAGAAAGCCGGGCAATCTCTTTAGCATGCCCGGACTCTAGCAAGCACTCATTGCTTTTAGTCGTGCTTTGGCTTCGCATGCAGGCTCAAGGTTTGCGAGACGATGAGGCGTTATCAAGGCTAGAAAGCTTGCACTGGACGCGAGACAACTAAAGGATATCCGTGCTGTTCTAATTCCGTCAGTGACTAAAAAGTTATTTTTATTTCAATTTTCAAATCAAAGTTAGTTCAAGTTAGCCATGTGCCACAGAAAAGAAGTTAACATCGACATGGTTATGCAGAGAAACTTTGCCGTTTGTCTCAATGTTTCTCATGGAAGCCTTCGTAAACATCGAATTAATTTTAAAAAGTTGCCTCTATACAAATATTTGCGGTGATGTATACTACACGCCTTATGATATGGACCATAAACACGGCACTATGAACCTTACCTGGTCACGGAAGGTACTAAGATTTTTGTTTTATATAAACGAGCTGAAAACTGAGAGAAAATCGTATCAACGAAAAAGCATGTCCCGGATATAATTCCCCGCATTGTGTACGAGTGTTGTTTTCCTGCGTTTTAATTACAATGCGTTTCTTTTGTATTTGTAGTTTTTAGCGTGACATCGTATACATCGAGAAAAGCATTCCTGCTTCAGCACATATTTCCCGAAATAAAGTGGCTCATAAGCGGTGTTTTGTGCATTAAACTTGCCACTTTTGTAGCAAGTTTGCACATTAAACTTGCCAAGGTAGGACATGCTCACAACACACCAATGGACGACATGAGAATATTGTCAAGATGACATATACCTGCGATGAGCTCCTTCAATTCCGTCGCCAGGCTCTCGAGGTTTTCCTTGAAGCAATCTTTAAGAATGACACAAGCTGTTGGAGCCTCTCCATACTTTGGATTCGGAACACCCACAACTGTGGCCTCTGCGACAGCCTTATGGGTCAATAAGATCTGTTCCAGCTCAGCAGGGGCGACCACATTATCCATGCATTTTATCATTTCTTTCATTCTCTCGATGACATGAATCCGTCCTTCAGCGTCGTAGTAGCCAAAATCTCCTGAAAAATAAAAATCCCATCTTCACGAGTTGTGCTGGCCATAAGTTTTTGTTTTAATGCCAAAGTTTGGGGCGATTCGGTCTATTCAAGGTGCGTACCGCTTTCTAACACACGTCAGAAGTGTGGGCGAAGAGATGCCTTGCAGTTCAGAAATTAGCGTTCGTCCAGCCTCCACGGTCGTGCAGAACGTATGCAAGGAGTACCTCCGCATAGTGGTCTATGATTGACTTTTCAGGCATTAACAAGTTTCTTGCAATCCGCTTTCGAGCTAATCTTAGTTTTGTACCGAACTTAATGTACAGCGCGTCCCCGAAAGAAAAATATAGTGTAATTTTTTTACAGCAAAGGTAGACTACTCATCGCCGTGAGCTCAGTCAGCGCTAAACGGTTTGGACCAGATGCAAAATGTTGAAAAATAACCACTATACTATTCAAATGTTTTATGCAACTTTTTTTAGACTATCAACGAGAAATGCGGGCTCATTCCCGGTAGCTGACGCCGTTCACCTCCATGTATTCGACGGCTTCGTCGGGCATACCTCTTTCATTGAAAATTAAAAGGAAAAAAGAAAGACGTTTGCAATCCTCTGTAATGCCGAATTAGAGCGCAGCTCTTGAGAAGGAGGAGGGGAGGGTACGGAAGGGAGGTTATGCCCCTCCTCCACCTCCACTCCTCCTCTTCTGTTCCCGTTCCATTTAGTGGGAAATGTTCGCTAAATTTCCCGCTACACTTAGCGGGGAAAATTTTCGGCTTAATTTAGAGGGAAAACATTTCTGCAAAAATTTATCGGGGTAAATTTTTCGCTAAATTTAGCAGGGAAATTTTTCCCGCTAGATTTAGCGGGAAATCTTACCGCAAAAAGAAGAGGGTAAATTGTTCCGCTAAATTTAGCAGAAAAAATGTTCTGCTAAATTTAGCGGGAAAATTTTCCCATAATGCAACGCGCGGTTACGCCCGCTTGCATTCCCATCAATGCAACACACGCGGTTACGCCGGCGGCGACGCCGCTCAAGTCGGAAAAGAGCTGCGCCTAAGAGCTGCGCTCTAAAATACTTACAACTTTTCAATTACATAACGGCAAGCTCTGGAACTTTGACATCTGGTCCGTTTACTAGCGTCATATTTGGAGGGAGACTGAGCGTTCAGTAGTGCCTATTGCATTTTTACTGCAAAGGAAGACACAGTAAATTTTCGGGGGGAACACGCACTTGATGTCAGCCTCAGCTTGTAATCTAAATGAAACATGGATATAAAAACAGGTTCGCAACAATATTGTCTCCACTGCCGCTACACTTTCGGCGAGAGTTTTTATTTATTATTATTTTAGGGATGACAAAACCATGACAGCCTAACTTCGGCAAAGATTAATGAAAGACCGAATTCAGTTGTCTTTATTCCAAACAGATTATGGCATATTTTGACGACGGGCGACACATTTCTGTTTGAAATGTGCAAGCTCGGGCGAACGTATGATAGGGTTGAGAGCTAATTTGAAGTATGCATTTTGTGATTCTCACTTTAATCTTGTTGTGTGGTGTGTGCCGCGGTTGATGGCGTTCTCCCAAAGAAATCTTTTCTTTATTTCGAGTGCTTTAAGACAATCATTATTTTGCCTTTTTGAAACGTTTTGTACATTCGAACATGCTGATATCCTTCTGGGGGCATTCATTTGTAGATGCAAATTAGTAAACATTTGACACAGCTAGGTTTATTAATTATAGTAGTAGCACCGCATGTGTGTATCTCTAAAATAAGAGTCAAAATGCATGCTAGTAGGTGAACAATAATATTTGAGAAATAAAACCTTGAGACAAGGAAACAAAAAGGGACATACACACCACCGTCTCAACCCAGCACAGCACAAGGCTGTCATTTAATTCCACAACAGTCTTCTTCTTTGACAAACTTCATCCAAATTATACACATTCAACAGCAGGGCCACTCACTACTCTAAGGAAGCCTCGAGCACACAAAAAATGACAGCTGTATGCTGCGCTGGTTTTAGACGGTGGTGTGTATGTCCCGTTTTGTTTCCTTGTCTCAAGCTTCTATTTCTTAATTATGAGGGTGTGTACCTGTTTCACAACACACAATTCTTGTCTAACATAGCACGACGAAAAAACTGTGGGCAAAGAAATATGATGAAGTGCGCAAAAAGCATGCGAACTAGCTAGCCAGGCACAATAAAACCACTGGTGTTTGATATAGGATATTGAATTACTGGTAATGTTCATTCATAACAAAACAAATAAGACGACCGCTGTACCTGTACGGTACCAGCCGCCCGAGTTCACAGCTTCAGTGGTAGCTTCAGGACACCCATAGTAGCCTTTCATGATGCATGGTGTGTGAATCTCGATTTCACCATTTTGATATGGGCCGAGAGACTCTCCGCTGACTAGGTCTGTAACCTGGGAATTAATTTAAAACTCCATTTATTCCCTTTTTTCAAGAAATGAGATCTGCTTGGTAAAATGTACAGTGTGAAATAACGTTACTAAGACGATGAGAAGGAATAGAGATACACAGGACAACCGCTGTTTTTTTCTTGAACACGAATTCGAACGAACTCTTACCAACTCGCCCAAATATCTCTTCTTAATAAGCGACAGCTGGTACCACCGTGTTAAAATATTGTTAAATATCTGTGGCGATTTTTAGTAATATATTGTCAGATTGTAATGTTTAGACTTTCTACGAGGATTTACACCCTCAAAGTTGTGGGATAACGCTAAATCAAAACAAGGTTGCGAAATGCGTACGGACGTTTTAAGGAAAGACGGAACATGATATAGTATATAGGGAACGTTCAGAAAGTAAGTACCTTCCGGCGCATTAGTCCCGCGAGAGTATTTCTTTCCTAGTCATACATGCGCAGTTGTGTTCCTTGGTCTGCTTGTCACACCCTGTTGGTGGTTATTTTTTATGTGATTAATGTTCTTCAGATTTGTTTAGCAAATATTTTATCTAGCTAAGCAGAACGACACGCCGCCCCCGAACTCCGGTTTATGGCAAGTTTTTTGTGTGTTTTTTTATGCATGGAATATTTTACATTAGAGACCCCATAATATACAATAGAAAATTATAATTTTTATTACTGATTAGGCTATAAGTACTTGCGTTATTCAGGAACAAGAGCGAAAGCTTCAGAAGGGCAACAAGACAGAGATATAGAGCTCAAAATGCATTGCGAAGCACTAAAATTATACCTCGTCACAAAAACAAAAATAGTGACGGAATTGTATAAAACATTATTCAGAACTCACGCTTTACAACTTCCTAATCTCCTAAATATGCCCCTAAAATTTCGATGCCCTTTTCTATTAAAATTAAAAACCAACACTTTATTACCACAAATGGCTTTTACAATAGATGCCAGAGATTTTGGCACAAGTCTTAGGCGGCAGATTCTGATAAAGGTGGAGAAAACCTTTCAGCGCAGTATGTAAAACGCCTTCACATAAAAAGGTATATGGGAAGCTATATTGAGCGATACAGAAATCATTGAAAATCAAGCGTTTCTCAAACAGTGCTGAGTATCTTTTTTCTGGCATCTTTCTTGCTGCGCGCACATTCAATCCTGACATAAACCAACATACAAGGAAAGAAAGTAAACAGAATGGCTACACTCTGTGTTTACCCCCCCCCTCCCCCCGGGAACGTATGTATGCATGTTCCTCTTTTTACGTGTCCTCAAAATATTTGTAATGACTCTAGAGCCTATCTAGGTATTGCAAGCATGAAGGTGTCCTGCTATTTAGAGCGCACCGTTAATCCTCCTACAGTTATCATCACATTAAACTACCGTTTTTTGGTTTTCGCGATATATAAGTTTTACATCTGTCTGGGTCACACCCCTTGTAACTAGCAGTTCTCACAAATACCTTTTTTTAAATAATTTGCACGTTCGTATGACTTGCACTTACACGTATTTTTAAAATCGGCACGTTAAAACTTCCCTGATGAGCTCTCTTTGTGTATTGATCACGTTATATGCGCAAGCGGGGGCCTGTTTCAATATTCTCACAATCATATGAATCGTACAAGAAGTATAATGTTGAGGCAAAGTATAGCAGTCTTCACTTATAGAAACAAATTCACACAAGTCGCACAATCAAAAAGAAACGCGCCGACTCAAAGTTTCAGAAAGAAAAAAAAACGCGACGGATACATTAAAAACAATGGTAATAACATGGTGAAACGCTTCTCTAGCATCGAGGTTACCCATGCTTACTTTAAGAGAGGCGTAAGAGTGCAACGCATAATAAAAATATTTTTGAACTGCACTTTCAAGATGAGTTTTATTGTAATAATATCCTTATTCCCATTTACGTATACATATTGCGGGAAATGTCTCAAACTTTTGGGAAGATCGGTGTTACAATATTACATTGAACGTCTGTAAGATTATAAAAACATTATGGTACGGACTTTGCAGATTATAACAGGAATGAAACTATTATTTTTGCTACATCCAAATAAATTGTTTGTTCCTATATCGTACTAAATAAGAAGGTGAACACTAAACGGGTAGTTAATTTTTAAATGTTACCAAATGAAGAAAGCATGAACCCGTAAAGGCATTTCAGACATACCTTGAACTTGCTCCCGGCCAGAGGAACACCACTATGGTCAAAGGTAATTTGACCAACAGGTGAGGAACTTACAATGCCAAAAACTTCGGTCATGCCGTAGATATTGATGAGTGATTCCACATTGAATATTTCACGAATTTTCGTTGCGAACAATTCTGTGATTACTGATCCACCCGCCATTATTCGTTTTACACCAGGTATAATATCGTTGTTTTTTCTAGCTTTATGAAAAATATCCCACATCCGGCCAACTACGCCAATAAAAATAGATACCTGTAAAGGGGAAAAAACATATAAAGAGCTTTTTTTTCAAGCACAATAAGAAAAATATCGATATTATTGTTACGCCGAAACATTGCCACTTTGATTGAAAAATGTACAAATATTGTATAGCCAAAATGTATGTAAGCATCCTGAATGAGGCTTCATATCGGGAAACATTTCTAACTTGCTCATTCAAAATCATGCGCTATTTTTGTTACACAAAATTGTTGTGAACAAGAATTTTCATTTCAGACTTATAGAAGGCCAACATTGAAAGTCTTAGATTTAGTTTTGTACTTGACCCCTCATCTGGTTCAGTTTTTTTAACAATGCCAAAACTCTAAAAGTTGAAGAATCTATAGCGTAAAATCAATGTCAAGGTTATCAGTATTATAGTAATCATCTACGTTCCTGGTGAAAATGTTGGCGGTATTTATAAAACAGTTTGGATTGCGGAATGAAACACCCTGCCTCATATCAAATTTGGCCTGAAATTTCGGGAACCAGAAGCAATAAATTAGCGCATTTTATTAAACCAATAAAAGCTTCTGAAACAGGTCTGACTTCCAATTAAATTACTGAAACTGATTGGTTTTTTTACTACACCACTTACAATCAATTGATATTCTCCATCAAAACGTCGCTGAAAAACTAGCATTAAATTTGAACATAAGATGAGTGAAGGTCTCTTTTTATGACTATGCTGTTGCTGTGAAACCAAGCCAGCATGTTTGGAACTCATAGAAACAAGTTACACACGCAACGCCAAAAATCGGGAAGGGGAATTTAAAAAAAAGCTATTGCTATACGTATTGTTTAACCACAATTGGGATAGAAGCTTGTACAGTATTCTAGCTTGATCTATATATTTTTCGTGAGGCCTATCACGAATAACTTTCGCAGTGTGGTGAAGACTGAATATATATCTAACATAAAAATTAAAAAAAACGTTCGTATTTAAGAAAATATTTTAATAAGCGTTCGCGTTTGGCAGCAAACAGGGGATGTCGACCGCAATAATGTTCATATGTGGAGCGTTTCATTTTATGACAACAAGAAAAAAATAAAAATTACCCCTTCCACCTGGTTTTCGAAATTTAGTGCCATGAAAAATGTCAATTCAATGTGCAGCTATAGCTTGGTGCCTTGAGTCAAGAAAAAAATGGAACATTCTTGTTATAAAAAAACAGTCAGCCTTTCCACTCTCGTGAAGTAGGAAGACCAGCGGAGCTGCATCGATACACTGTGTGCTTTTCGTGCAGTTTCCTACGATGAATTCCCACCAACGCGCCCAACTATTCATTCTTCTATTATAGCTGGAAGGTTGCCGCCATCTACGAGCGACGGCGGAAACCATACTGGTTGTGTGCTTGCCGCCGTCGCTTATAGATGGCGGTAGCTGTCCAGGTAGGTTCGTGTCGACATACACGGACACGATCCTGGGGAACCTGGCCTATAACAGCTCCGCTCTTAAAAAAGCATTACAGGAGGACACTTACGACTGCTTATATGTAGGAATGCGAAAGAATTCCTACACGGAGCGCATTCCTACAAGCAGCGCGCCACGTCTTCCTGTCGGACATGGCGCTCCGGTGGTGACATAACGTTCCCCCAATGCGCAGGCGCGGTGAACCATGCCGGCTCCACGGCTTCCGTGACGATGGAACTACGTTGCTGTGCTTTTCTTTGTGTTTTATTTCTGAGGCGCGTCCGCTTTGACCTTGAGCGCTCCGCCGGCTTTCGTGACGAAGGATCTGCGTTGCTGTGCTTTTGGCCAATGGGAATTTAACTGCCGTTTCGCTGCTACAGACGGTTAAAAACAAAGCCGGCTTCGCTCCATGGGACAGTTAATGCTTGCGCATTAAAAAAAATATCTTGTTGACGAATGTAAGATAAATATCAATCTCTATCTGCTACTCTTTGATAAATGTAGAGCACTCGGCTTGGTAAGGATAAACTATTCTGCGATCTTATCGGGATTTCTAGTTCCATCGGAATGTTCTCACCTTAAATGTTTTGAGAGTTTTCAGAAACTCTTCGTACGAAATTAATGGATCGGTGATGACAGTCTTTGCACCTATAAGCATAGAAAACATGGATACCGCAAAACCCGACACATGGGTGAAGGGATTCCAGGCCAAGTAAACATCGTCTTCGGTGCAAATTCCAGTAGACCTGAAACCCAGAAGAATAGATCTGCATAAATTCAGGAAGTTTCAAAGACGAAAGAATGCACCAGATGTGCCTTTGTCAATCGAATTTAATTTTTAACTCTTTGTATAAAGTAACATATCACGTGCTCGGCTTTTAATATGAGTTGCTCGTGAAGTGCGACATAATGGGAAAAACAAAGATATAAACAAGCGATGCATAAGGATTCGGGCTACTACTTTTATTTTACTTATACAGATTTTAGTGGTGATTTGCTTCAAATAAATTTGATCCATGTCGGCTGAAAAGTATTATTTCGTGCACCATTTTTTTAAAATACAGTTCCTGGTTTACATTGAGATTTAATTCTATAAAGCAGAATTAAGCTTGCTTCCTGACATTTATACATTCTTATTCGGCAGGTTATTACTTTTATTACCCCAATAGCCACTTTCACAAAAGAAGTTTCAGTTCCTTCATGTCGACATCAGAGCTTATTTAATATGAGGTTAGTTTATGCGAAGCTTATTACATGCACTCTTGCCTTTTTTATTAACTTGACAAATTACGTACTGACTGTGTTATATTTCTGTGCCTGTACACTAACATAAAATAAAAGCATACTAACGGCCTTACATAACTTTACTCTTCTGTTTTCAAAACGGATACATATTTCCCCTTCTACCATCAGGTACCTGTATGCGTGGAACGCAGCACAGTACGCTTTGTGCGATATTTCCACACCCTTCGGGAGACCCGTTGATCCTGACGTGTACAGAATGACCACAACTTCTTTCTCGGTCTCTGTAGGCACGTACGGTTTGAAGGACGAATCAGGAAGTTCTTGGAAAAGGAGAACGTTGATGAAGCCGGGCGCAGCTCCTACGGCGAACAATCCCTGCGAAGTTAAAAAAAATGTTCTGATAGAAAGGTGTGATCGTTGCATGGTGAAACAAACTGGTGGACTCGAATTTCTAAACGCAAAAGATATGTAATCCCGAGGGCGATAGAAAAGGCTTCTTCTATTCTGAATAAGAAAGTAATTAAAACTTCTTAAAATTAATATACTGTATATATGGGTGAACATAATGAGACTTTTATTCCCAAACCCGGTAGTGCCACGTCGAATGCTGCAATTGCAAATGAAGGCTTGATCGGCCCTTTGGCCACAACAAAGTTAGAAAGGCCTATTCACTGTTTCGTAAAAAATAACTTGCCCTCAAAGTTATTCCGTGACAAGCACTTCCAAGTTAAAAAGAACCGTGATTTCTCAAAAGGCTAAAAACAAACACCAAGTTTTTTTGTTTGATTTTTGTGGCGACGGTAAAACTACTTATATCCTGGTATCTTACTCTGGCGAGGAAAGTACAGGCCTATGTTTTATTGTCTGTAAAACGCTGCACTTGTTAAATAGATAAGCACTTGCTCACCTTAATGCTGGGAGGTACCTTCCACTTCGCAACCTGTGGCGCGGTTTCTTGGTCGATTAGTAGAAAAGTGCAGTGGCTGTCTTTAATCGTATACACCAACTCCCCTATAAAAGAGGCCTCATATTGAACTTTCTGTTTATAAAAAAATACTCTAATGTATCTTCGATTCAATTTAAGATGTTTTGAGCACTCACTTTCCACATAGGCCGTCTTCGCCATGACAAGCGTCCCGCCCGCAAACATAACACCAAATGCCGCGGCCACATTTTCAACGGTGTTGCTAACATACACACACCTTGGTCCCCGGTTTAACACCGTGTTGATAATAACCAGCAGCGTATTTACGTATCTTTTTTGACAAGTGAGAGGCGGTCAAACTTTGGTAGGCGTCAACCTAAAAAGAAAAGGAAAGGAAGGCAAAGCGTTTTTCAGAGACGAACGCTAAACATGATTTAAAGAAACTGCTAGAAATTTCATTCATATCTGCTGAATTGCATATTGTTGCGCTTTAAAATATTAAAAGAAAAACCAGATAAAACAAGGTATCTTTGATCCGGAAAATTGAAGCCTGAACAAGCAAACTAAATTTGTCGTCCAGGTTGAGTCGATATCTTTGTCTTATATACGCAGCGGCGATTTTAGGTACCAGCTGGATGTTTAAACGAAATTAAGTTTCTTTTATTATAGCTTCTTATTGTCTTTTGTTACACGCGTCACGCTACATCTCCTGTTTAAGGCTAAACTCCATTGAGCAAAAAGATCGACGAATTTCGCCCGGCGGCGTTTGCTCTGCTCGTGGTGTCAGAATAGTTGCTGATGCGCCGCGCGCAAAGCAAACGCGCCGCCGGGCGAAGTTCGTAGGTTCTTCGCCGCATATTTGCTCAAAAAGTCCAGCCCTTAGTTTATCAACTGGACTGCAATAACAGAAGACCGCTAAATGCCACTGGGCCTCTAAATATATAAACGAGGAGTTAGGCGCGGACGCCAGCGCGACATAAGGTTTAGAAATAACAGACATGCATTAGCTCACCAACGTTACGTAGGCACAAGCTAAAAATGGTTGATCTTATCGTTGTGGTGTTTACGCCTGCGCAACACGGGAGGTACATCTTGCAATTCTGTTAATAGCGCATTGATCGCACACTTTCCAGGCGGAATTTCGGAGATTTGCATCATCATCACATAAAGCGGGGGATTATAATAGGTTATGCTCCTACAAGAATGCAACAGTTTCTTCGTGGTCGCACACTTATTTATCGATGAAAAGCAATACTCACAATGATCACCTTGTGTAATAGCTTCTTCAAGCGTCCTTCTATGAGTTCAGAAGCACAGTTGTTCCCAACGTCGAAATCCGGAAGAGGCGATTGTATCACTCCGTTCACAATGCGAGCCGCCATGCTTACCGAAGTTCGTGATGTTTTCTAAATATGTAAAGGGGAGGCAAAACGATTGCAATAAGTTGAAAAGGACTGTACTTGTGGTTCAATAAGGCAGGAGCAATGAACAGACAGGATGTATTGTTGGCATTCCGCTGTTGAGAAAAACCTTACCACAAAGTCTGTAAAGGCCGTTTCACAGATACAGCGCAGCGCTAATGTAGATACAACGATGCATCAGTTTAACTGTCAGTGCTGAGTTACCTCTCATTTGGCTCTGCATAGTTCATTTACATTGACAACGGAGTGCTAATACACAGCTGCTCTAGAGCAAAGTCAGTTTTGTATCTATAACGCTTATTTAGAGCTGTGCTGTAGGCGTGAGTAAGCCCTAATATTTAATTCACACAACTACACTTACGGATTTAAAAGGTCTGAGTACTCATGTCCTCAAAAATACGATAAAGTATAAAATTCAACTTAAACGGTAATTATTTTCTTTTGTTTTTTCTTCAAATGACACTTTTTACCGACCTTTTAGAAAAAGAAAAACAAAAATCCAAGCAATGGATCCCTCTGTCGAACGACGCCCCTTCCTACCCACGTGAAAACAGACCGTTAACTAGAAGTACCACTGCACTATTCGTGCCCACACAAAATGGAACACACTCGTATGATGCGCACACATGCGCAGTATACAGATATTTGAGCTACGCGCATGTCCCACGTTATATCGCTTGTCAAAAACAGTTGTGGCGAGGCTTGTGAAAACAAAAAAACAAAGTGCAACGGTGCCCAAACTCTAGATTAGCTAGATGTACACAGTGTGCCAGGTGGCGGCTTTATACATGTTTACGATTTAGAATGAATTTTCGTTGTATACTCCGTCTCATCATATCCGGAGTGCAAGTCGTCTGCTTCTTGCTCAGGACTTGCAGCGACGTCAGAACGACGCCGAGCTCTGATTTGCACTGATTGAAAGGATAGTGAATAGAGGTCTATGCTAGACGTCTTGAGGTCTACCCACTATGTCTACCAATCAGCCAATAAGAGCTCGGCGTTCTGACATTATCGCACCTCCTGTGTAAGAAGCAGACAAACTTGCGCTCCGCATAGGTCCGATCGCAGCCGACGCCACGACCGGAGAGAGCCAATGAACCAGCGACAAAAGTGCGTCGTCATGGTGTTCATCACCTTTGCGCGTTTGTCATCATCTGCTGAATCAAATACACGCAGACAAAACGCAACATCACGGAGCATTCACTGTGCGTAAACACCCGAATACCGGAATTCTCCCGACGGAGTTTCGACTTGGGGAAAAGGTGATCACAACCATTGTCAACAAAGCAGCTTCGGCTACTGGTTCTTATCTCACGACTTCACAGCGCATAAACGTCTCGCAAAACAGGCACTTACTAGATTAGAGACACAAAAAAACAGTCACACAGTGCTGAACTAACAACTCTTTGCATTTTGTCTTCGTTTTCTTGTACATATTGTTAAAAAGAAAATCTGTATATTGTTTTGTCCTCCTTTTCGTCTCCGCCTAATAAACCCAATTCCTAAGATAGTCCGCAATTATCTGCTTAAGGTGAGGTAAGCTAATTCTTTTGCAGATAAGTTGAGATATGGGCTGCATCACGCATCCATCGTCAAGCCTGGCTATATGCTTCGCTTCAACGATGGTCAACGTTCTACCTAATTTCAAAGGCTCCATGTATCCGTTGGAGCACCTACGAGCTTCCAGGCAAGAAATCCATCAGAGACCTGCATTGACGACTATTTTTATTGAGTGATCACATGTGCTGGTCATATAAGCCACGCGAAAAAAAAGCTGCTAATTCACTTCAACTCTGCTCACTCCAAGTTGGTCAAGTGAGGCATCGTGAATCTATGCCTCAAAAACTCACTTAACAAATCATGCGAACATTTGATCAAAACAGACTTCGATGAGCAAACCTATCGCTACGTGGTTGTACCGTGCTAGACCGAAACAACAACCAACTAGGGAAAAAATTACCGCATATCCACGCGGTGAATGATGTTGATTGGGGCGACGCTCTGGTGGTGCTGATGATACTGATTTTGTTCATAGGTAGTGCTGATGGTGCTGATTTCTTTTTATTGCTCATAGGTAGTGCTGAGTTCCGGGTTGCGTTTCGACTTCATTATTACTGCTTTATGGTCGGTGAAATGCAGAGCCAGTGGTTCTTCCAGCGGATAGGCTTGGATCCGCTAGAAGCCGTGGGAACGCATCTCCACCGCTTAAGTCAACGGTCCATGTCAGAAAGAAAATGTGTGCTATGGAACGTGGTTATATACGCATTTGAGCAGTTGACCGCAGCGCCCTCTGGTCTATAAACGTTGAGCCAATGCATGCAAGGTTTAACGCGATTATATACGCATTTGACCGCAGCGCTTTCTCCTGTATAGACGTTGAGCGGCTACATGCAACGTTTCATCCATGACATACCCCAGCTCTTGAGCTACTACCACAACTCAGAGGCCCCTACTCGTCCCGCAGTCATGTCCGAGTGGTTAAGGCGATGGATTAGAAATCCATAGGGGTCTCCCCGCACAGGTTCGAATCCTGTTGACTGCGCAAACATGTTTTCTTTTTTTAAGAAGACAGATGGGATGGCAATCTATGTGAGTACGGACGCCGGACGGACAAGGCTAGACCCTAAGGAGCTTCGCCCCTAATAACTGAAGCGAAGCATATGCCACTCGCGTCACCGAGCGAGAGCGTGCATTGCCGAATGGTTCGCAAGTGTGACTGTCACGCGGAAGGCCTAGGTTCGATTCCAGCCAGCGGAATGTCCATTTATTTATTCTTTCAACTTGGCATTCTCGTAAGTTCGAAAACATTCTCGTCTGATCGAGTGCCGAATGTTCTACGCCGAATGTTCCAGGAACCCACGAGGGTACATAGGGACTTCGCATGGCGAACGGAGTCAGTCTTGCCCCAGCGCTCGATCCTGCTGTTTCGCCGACATCGACACTTGCGACGCTAGCCTTTCTTTGTTTATGTTTTGGGCACAAGTTGGCCGCATCAAACATTTAGTTTCTTCAGTTATTCGCCGCCTCATCATTTGTCATTCGTGACAATATTGCCAGGTTTGACGATGGATGCGTAAGCAGCCCATCTCCTACCTTATCTGCAAAATAATTAGCTTGCCTCAACATAAGAGAATCGCGAACTACTTTACGAATTCGTTGGAATCGGAGACGAAAACGAGGACAAAACAATTTAAAGATTTTGTTTTCACAGTATGTAGAAGAAAACGAAGACAAAATGCAAAGAGTTGTGAGTTCTACGCTGTGTGTATGTTCTTGTGGCTTTAATTGAGCAAGTGCCTGTTTTGTTAGAAGTTTGTGCACTGTGAAGTCGTAACATTACAACCAACATTAGTGGATTGGCTAAATGAACAAGCTCTGAAAAAATAAAAAAGTGCCGCGCTGCCATCCACTGCCGCGTAGCGGCTATGTTGTCGCAGACTGCCCGACCCGCTCGGTCTGACACCTCCATACCCTCGTACACGCCGTGAAATACATAGTTTTCGTGAGGGTTCAGAAAGTGTATTACCCAACACTATTACCAGTGTAATAATGTCCGGAGTGGGACAACACTCCCTCTGACTTTTGAGCTCAATTCACGCCAGCCCGGCCTTCTTAGTTTTGGCAGTATTCAACATTCGACACCAAGGCAAGCAAGCTCGGAGAAATTACTGCATCTATTATGATTTCCATCACGATAGACGCAGCTATTTCTTGCAGCGTTTTGCTCGTTTGCGGACTGAAATACCGTGAACGTCTTTCTTCTGGTGTCCTGTTTTTGTGTCAAACGTTCAAGCATAAACTGCTGCATACATTCCACAGCCGCATTAGGAAAAAAATTACACCATCTTCCCGAGGGGAACCATGGGGTGATGCGGAGCATCGTGTTGGTTCCAAGAAAAGAGTCAGTTGCGTGCTGACGTCGAGAGATGGCGCCACCGACTGCCCTAGCGTTTCCCCCTACGCGAGCCTTCGTCGCGGCTCGCGGCAGAGAAACTTGGAACGCTCGCGCTCGCCGTTTATTTTTTTCACACTTGAAGGAGAGGAGACTAGAGGAGGAGAGTTGCGCGTGCGCGCGCGGTTTGAGTACAAGCGAACGCACGCGCAGTGCACGCAGCTGGTAGAGAGAGAGCGGAGAGAGTAACGCGCAGCTGTTGGAGAGAGGGAAGGAGGAGAGTTGCGCGTGCATAGTGTGAGTGCGGACTACGACGCCGACGCCGACGCCGCGGGACATGGACCCGAGCAAGAGATGCTCCGCATCAAAAAATATCACTTTGAAGACGTCTTCGTCTTTGAAGGAAGCTGGCTGTCTTTGTTATTGTATTCGGCAACGCCGAGGCCTTCTACTAGAGCATCTGAGGTGGCGAAAACGGCTGAGTTATTCCTCACGTGTGTTCTTTATCTGTGTGACAACCTCGGTCCCTTGCATGTTCTTGCCATTACGAAGACTTGACTAAGGGGTAAGAATTTTAAGACATCACTTCTGATCACCTGATCAGAGTGGATTTGTGTTCGCGTACTTTGGAGATTTACGTGGCAACGTGCGGTAGATATCAGAGCCGCTCTTTTTAAAGTACCTGCTACCGCTTCGTGGCAACAGTCTAAGAATGTATGGCACTCTCTTTGTCTATATTAAACAAGTTCATTTAAGTAAAAATAAATGCAGGCTCCTGTACCCGATACAGCAACATGGTTTCTGACGTGTTTATATGAGCGCGTTAATTTAAACTTGCTTTGTGTTGACTACTTTTTTCTTAACATTGCAGTTGTGCTTAAAATAAATTCATAACGATGTGTTATTGACCTCATATCGCTTCTGCGATCTATTTCAAACCAAAATATACATTGTCTACCTGACTGTGAGCCCCGAAAATCCGTCATAGCAAGGCTGGGGTGAAAAGATCAGTGTGAAAACTTCACTTCTCAACTACTCAGCTTTTTGGTTAAAACGCGAATGCACTTGTACGTGAGAGACACCAATCGAAAGTTAGGGATGACGGAAAAGGTGGCAGTAGCAAACAAGAAATCCCAGCTCCTGTGATCGCGAACCACAGGTATTCTCAGCCGTAAAATTTTGCATTCTGCTCGTGATTTTTTCTGAAAAAAGTAAAACAAAAAACGGTGCACAGTATTTATTAAAATTTTTAGCATTGCCAAAGATTTGTGGCGGCAACCAATAAGAAGTAGAAAACGCATTTTGTTATTTTTCCTGTGACAAATAGGTGGGAGCGATGATGGAGAACTCCGGTGCTGACAGCGCACGCGAACTCCGGATTGAGGATATTGGTCATAGACAAATATGAGATACATCAACTACAAGATAAATCCAGTTTTATTTTAATATTACTCGAACCGAAAGTAGCGCTGGGAAGCTCAATCTAAAGCTAAGTGCCCATGCCCATATCCGTTGCATTATACTGTCTATAAATCGAAGAAATCGTAAGCGTGCACAATTACAATCATGTGACTGCTTCAGAGTCTACTTGCTGAGTCCATTTCTTAAAAAGAAGTGCTCAAGGGCCACTGACGTGCCGCTGGCCGCCTGATTTCGTAATGAAAAGCCACTGTACCGAGCTTGCCCAGAGCTTCGCCGGCCTTGCGGACCGGGCGGGCTGCGACGAAACCGCCAACATGCTCGCACGAACGGAGGGGGCCGGCCTTCCGAAGTGCGGCTAATACGGAGCTTGTCAAGTGAGCCGATTCAGTAACGTTCATAACAACCCAGACACCATGCCCCGCAAAGCGGCATGATAGCGCCTGTCGATTTCTGCTCCGGCACTTGCGCAATTCCCGCGACGCTATAGCAGTGTTGTGCCCGTTACCAAAAATAAGTAACGAAATAGCGCTACTCGTTGGCTTGTAAAAAACCTAACGCGTTACAGAGCTCCGTTGCCATTTTCCAAATGTAACGAAATACCCGTGTCTTGACTTGCATGACTAACGGACTTTAGTTTTCCGTTAGTTTGCCCTTAATTTGTGTTTCAATGTTAGTATATTACAGTTGCTTAAAATAAACCGCCTTATAAACGTCGGAAACAATACACTGGTTTAAAGTGATTTTTTTACTTATTTAGTTTTACTCCGCTGCGCCGGAGCACTACAGCAAAGGGGTGGGGTACAGATGACATTTATACGTTGAAAACTCACACAAACAGGACAAGCAGGCAGGGATTCTAAAAGATGGTGACGACAGTCTGGTGACGGTCCGACGGTCCCCGTTCAATGCTGCGATAACCTTGCCACTTGTTAGCTGGGCCAGCTTGTTTGTCTGGCCTCAACAGGATCTGTGATGTATATCCTCGAACACGTGACGCTTCGAGAGCGCGATGCGCACAACCATCATGTATACCCTCAACATGTTTGGCAAGCCCCGCTTGTTTCTCTGGCCTCGGCAGGATGTGTAATGTACTGTACACCCTCGGACACGTGACGCTTCGCGAGCGCGATTCAGCGAATTGAACCTTGCTTTTAGCACCTGCCTGGGAAGAAGAAACCGCTCTGAAAAGAACGACCGGATGTACGCCACGTAACAAACGCAAAAAAAAGACCTCTTCATGTAATTAAAGTCAATCCGGTAAAATAAACGTTATTTTATTCATTCACAAACCAACGTCGCATCTCCTATTAACGACACATCAGCGCACGGCCACCGCTGACACACTTGTTTTGGTTCACAGTGTGGGAACGTCAACGATTCGGAACTTAAAGTTTATCCTTTCTGTTGTCTTATTGAGCATTTAATTGTTTTGAAGAGAGTAATGTGACCAGCTGGAGTAGCTAGGGACGCTGAGGTAAAATCCTTCGAGCGGCGGCAGACTGTTGCCTCCTGAACGGATGTCTCTTTCAAGCGAGACGGCTGCTCAAGATACGGCGACGTTGATCTTAGCAGCTTCTATAAAAAGACCGCAACCAAGGAGGCTTAGGGGTTCCGCGCAGCGATAATCTCTCGCTTTTCGGTCCCGGTCGTGAGACCGTTATAAGTGTCTTACGAAGGAGTTTGAAATGACGCCGCTTATACATAGCTTTGTTGCGGTTTCTTCGCCACTTTTACGTAGTGAACAGAATAAGAATTATTTTGTTTTCAAACAATCATGCGGCCATTTCTAATCAAAGTAACGAGTGACGGGTAACGTAATTTTATAGGAGATAATGTAAAATAATAACGACATTCCTTTACTTGTTATTCATTTGGCATCTTAACGAGTACGTTAGTTTGTTAGTAAAAACAATTAAAGACGTTTACATTTTTTGTTACGCCGAATTAGAGCACAGCTCTAATTCGGCGGAGGAGGGAAAGGTATGCCCCTATTGCTTCCCCGCTAAGCTTAGCGGGGCATTTTTTCCGCTAGATTTAGCCAAAAAATTTTACCCTCGTGACGTCACACGTGTCGTCACACGTAACGTCATGAAAGTAAATTTAGTGGCAATATTTTTCCGCATAATTTAGCGGGAAAATTGCCCGCTAAATTTAGCGGGTTTATTGGCAATGTTAGATGCGTGTGACGTCACGTGACGTCATACGTCACGTGTTTTCAATGCGCGAGGGTAACCCTCGTGAGGGTAACCCTCTCGACCCCCGTGAAGGTGACACTCGATCGTGACCCTCGTGAGGGTTACTCTCGTAACCCTCGTGAGGGTAACCCTCGTGGCCCTCGTGACCCTCGTGTGGGTAACCCTCGTAACCCTCACGAGGGTAACCCTCGTGACGTCACACGTGACGTCATGTGTGCCGTCATTAAGGGAAACGTCCCATGATGCAACGCGCGGTTACGCCGACGGCAACGCCGACGGCGACGGCAACGACGACGCCACTCAAGCGGCCCGGGTAACGGGCGCCTAATAGCTGCGCTCTAAAACTAACGCCTTACCAGTAACGCCGTTTCTTTTAACGCGCTAGTTCCAATAGTGCACTATAGTACATAAGCGCAGCTATAATGTTCCACCTTCAAAACCCCCTTGCGCCCCTACGCCGTCACTTTGTTTCTTACTGACCACCAACGTCCATTTTTACGCACTGCAAAAAAAAAAAAAAAAAAACTAAGTTATTTGTATGTACACGGCTTATTGACGGGCCACTGCGGTAGCCTCAACTTGGCCGATTTCTTGCTATGTGACTTCAAAAAACACAGAAATAATGCAACACGTTTCTTTTTTTTCAGATTCAATTAGTACATATTATTGAGCTTAAATTGGCAGTTATAAAAAAGATTCAAGGATTGTTGATTTCAAGTTGATTTTTATAACAATCCGTATTCAGCTATATGGCCCCCTTTGGGCTCTTTTGGTCAATTTCTCCCGCTGTCCAGGACGACAATATTTAACGTAAGATTTAACAAAATAAAGGGCAACACAATGATAAAGTTTGAAAAACCGAGCTTTTATTAATGTGACGAAAAAATATCAAATTTAGGCATTTTTTGCAATGTGCTGTGTTGGCGATTTTTCTCTGCAAACTAATGTGGTCGATATACCGTGGTATGTACTTTAGGTCAATCATCCCTATGCTTATTTTGTCAGTAAATATTTCTCGACACATATCTACCGCAGTTGTATTAGCAGAGGTGCCCGAAGTGCCAACTTTGCGCAATTGAAAGAAACGCATCGGATTCAGAATATGCTAGTAAAACCTTTTTCTTTCTTTTTTCGGAAAGATAAACTTTGTTTTGGATAGAAAAAAAGTTAGTATTGTTCTGCTGGGCCTTGAGTCAACAAATTTGTTTTCTTTCGTCACATGTAAAAATGGTTACCGGAGATGGTAGGCCGAACTTTTCTGGAAACACCCCAGGGTTAAAGCGTGGAGACACCTATACCAATCGGTTTTTAACCATAATGAAGAAACACCGCAAAACACATGGACGGACAAGAAGAAACATGCACACAGGACGAAGGAGCGTTCGTCCTGTTTGCGTGTTTAATGTGCTCCGCCTTTCTTTTTTGCGCTGTTTTTACATTATGATTAATGAATACCAACTATCCTAACTCTCTACAATACTTTGGTTTATAAATTCTAAAATGTACGCTATACTTCGTTTCAACTTAGCTCCGAGCGCAGCCAAAGGCTGATGGCGAGACGATTGACAACTTCGAAAAGAGTGTTCGTACGCATCACTAACTAGTGCGCCATAATAACATTTGAGAAATATTTTCTTCGTGTGCAAACGCACTATTTTGCAGTGATCGCCCGCATGATAAGAACTAATTATTAAAATAAATGACGTTCTACTCTCCTAATAATATAGTAATGAATATGCTTTGACAAAAAAAATGAAAACCTGCTGGCAACACGCATACTGTACTTTTTCAACGTTTTCTTTTCTTTTTTTTTTCGTGTAATTGCTGTGGTTTCTGTGGCCAAATCGTGTATACTTCGAGTCAGACATTTTTCTAGCCAAGCTACTTCAGAACGTCCTTTGGCTGTCGTGTTTCCTAATTTCCACCCACAAAGCAAGAAGAAGAAAGGCACGCTTTGGCGTCAGGCGCCAAAGTTCGTGATGAATGTGCACTATATAGACTTTGCCGGAAGTCCCAAATCGCATTGTACAACGAAGTTACACGAACAGTGGAGCTTACAGGCGTTGGGAAATCGACAAAAAGTTGATGTGCTAACGGCGGCAAACGCTCTCTGATGACAAATAGGTCAAAATCGGGTGTCAAAGCGGCGATCAGAGGCAAAATCATGCTTTGTGAGGGGAGCGGCGAGAAAACACGTACTCCAGTACGACCGGAGGGACGCGGTTTGCTTTTGTTGCTGTTGTGCGTTTTGCGGAGAAAGCGTGCTGCTTTGTTCGAATTCGTAGACAGGGCGGCAGCCGAGCCGAAGAGCTCGAGAGCTCAACCCGCTTTTTCCGTGGGCTCCGGACGGCTCGGGTACCGCGGCAGAAACGAAGACCCGTCTGGGGACCGAAGGTTATCAACGTTCGAGTTCCAGCCCCGTTCGGCCTTCCTCTGCCGGACTGCCTCAGTGCGCAGGCCCTCCGCGAAGCCCAGCAGCCACCGCACCGAACAGGGGTTTTATTCCACAACACGCGAAACGGTATTTTTCATCGTGGCAGACTATGCCGTCAATAGTCTCGTAGCAGAAGAAAATGTCTCCCTTTGACTCCTTTGCCTCAGACGCTGCACGGAGTGATGTACAAAGTGCATGCGATGTCGCATTGACCTATATCACCGGTGTTTCATTGACCCTGGCAACCTGTAGCTATGGCTACTCTTGCAGCTAAGATGAAACGAAGTCTGGTTTGATTTTGCTGAAGAAGATCGTGGCACAAGAGTTTGAGCTACCATGCACATGACGTGTGTTGTAGCGTTTGCCCCGCACATCATCAGCGCCAAAACCTATCACACACAGACATCAGGCGAAACCCACACTCTATGCGTATGACAGATATAACCATTCTGTGTCCAAACGTTTTGTCGGCATTATAGAGCTTGTACACAACGGGTTCCGCCACAGGAAAAGCGGAATGCGCGTGTTTTGCTGAAAACAACTCTTTTCCTTCAGTCGTGTCCTTCACTTTATTATTTTACTGGGAAATAGAACGGTGTGATGGAGGGTTTCCACAGTTCTTGGTTCCGCTTAGTACACGGCACAGACTTAGTTTCCATGATTATAAACCTGTTGCGCAGCCTCTCGTGTAGAAGTATTTTCATGAAAAATATCAATTTCTACTTTAATGGGAGTATCTAAAACGCATAACTCGAGCCCAAGCTTAAACAATCGCAGTGTCCTGTCTTGTTTATATTAATTTGTGTGGGTTTTTAACTGTTTTCCTCTATCATGCATAACGTTCACCACCTGACCCGATTTGTTTCCTTAGTTTAGTTTGGGAATCGTTTATTAAAAAAAAAAAACATTGCATTATGATGTAGTAAACTCTGTGCCCCGTATGCACTTTTTAAAGTAATGAAATGTTTCTGGAAACTACATTGACTATTCAAAATACTAATTTTGGTGATTCTGATAAACACCGACCGAATTTGGTATGCGTGGAATTATGTGTGAGTCACAATTTGTTATGCTTACAGAAACTGATACGTACGTCTTAAGTTCCGAAGCACCTTAATCGGTGGTCATGCATTGGTATACATACGACTTAGAAAGGCTAAAAGACCACTAATTTTCCAACATTCTCTTCATAGGCCATCTCCGACTTGAGGTATTCTCTCAGGACCTTTCCATTACCGGACTTGGGAAGTGTTTTCACAAAGACTACTCCACCGTACCGATATGGCGCCTGGAACGCGTCTCCGACTGACGTGTTTACTGCGTCCAAGAAAGTGGTCCCACGATTTTCTCCTTGCGACGTCATAAAAGTGACATGCTAGTCGCCGCGTTAGCGATCCTGGTGGCGTCACCGCAGTGGAGGTGGTCGTGTCAGACGCCTGTTCAGCTGCAGATCGCACTCCATCTCGACAGCCCAGGGAGTCTTCGGCAGCAAGGAGTTGGGACGCCGCGACTACACCGACACCCGCGTTCGCTCTCGTGCCTGGCGTATTCCAGGGGATAAGTTAACTACGCGGAGTGCATGGCTCATCTGCATCTTGCGCAGGGGTTACACTGACGTCAGAACGCCGAGCTCTGATTGGCTCTGATGGAGGGATAGTGGGTACACCTCAATGCTAGCTGCCTTCAAGATCTAACCACACTTTCCTTCCAAGCAGAGCCAATCAGAGCTCGGCGTTTTGACGTCACCGCAACTCCTGCTCTAGAAGCAGACGAACATGCGCACCGCACGGTCATTAAGATGATGAGGAAGGCATAGGAGTCTCTTTCGGATGCACCGCTTCTAGCACACGCGCATGGCCTTTGGTCGTGCTTGGGCTGCGCATACACACTCTAAGTTCACGAGACGCTAAGGTGTTATCAATTGTAGTAAGCTCGCGCTGGAGGTGGAACAAACGAAGGACCTTACTGCCGTTCTAATTCTGACAGTGACTATAATATTTCTATTGTAACTTTCAAATCAAAGTTAATTCAACTTAACCAAGTGCCACAGGAGATAATAACACGCTTTGCAAAAATATGTTGAAAACCTTGCAATTTGTCACGAAGTGTCTTATGCAAAACATCGAAAATTTCAAATTACGAAAAAAGCTGCCTCTACAGAGAAAAGTAGTGCTCAAAAGTTGACAGTATGTTTTATAATATTCAGCATAAACACGATACACATGAGTATTATCTGGTCACGAGAGGTACTGAGTTTCTAAACGAGTATAATGCTGAGGAAAACCCTAGTTTCACATAAATGGAGACCTGGATATGACTCCGCCTTACAAACGTTTTGTTGCGTTTTATTCGAAATATGCTACTCTGTATTTTTAGTTGATTAAGTGCTTATACACTTTTAGAAAACAGTCTGTTGGAAATTATAGACCATTTTTTTGTGTGGGATCTTATGTTCGGATAAATGCCTTCGTGAACTGTTTTTCGTCTTTAGTTTTCTAAGCATTAACTTTTTTTAGTGTGAACTAGCTTTGTGCGATGTATTTATGACTTTCCCGTGATGGATTCGACCTTTTTCATTTTCTCTCGCCTGTGAAAGTAGGTGAATTGTATCTCTTAAAGTTTTCTATCTGGTGCTACCACATCAAAATCGCGAGGTTGTTGTGGTGCACGAAGAAAATAAAAGAAATAAAGAATGATCAGTACTTGGAGCTCATAATTAAGTTGTTTTTAGCTAAACCAATTTTGAACCATTAGCTTTCCAGTTGAGCTTCTATAAGCACAAGGTATTACATGGTCAGGCCACACCAATAGACAGAATTTATTATTGAAAACATGACACGCACCTGCAAAGAGCTTCTTCTATTCCGTCGACAGACTCTGGGGTCATTAAGAATGACACAGGCGGCTGCGCCTTCGCCATAATTTGGATTTGGAAAACCCACAACTAAGTCCTTTGCGACACCCTCATGGGTCATCGAAATTTATTTCAGCTCAGCAGAAGTGACCCCATTACTCAGGCATGTTATCATTTCTTTCAGTATCTCGATAACATGAATTCGTCCTTCAGTGTCGTAGTAGCCTAAATCTCCTGAAAACAATAATTAAACTGTGGCAATTTTTCAGTCCACATTAAGTTGTCTTACAACTCAGAATTATTAAGGCATTTTTGACTTAAAACGAAAGGAACACAGAAGAGGACGAAACAAACGACACAGCTTTCGACTTGCAACGACAGATTTACTTTACAGATTTTACTTCACCGATTTACAGATTTACTTATTTAGTCGGCTGTGTCGTTTGTTTCGTCCTCTTGTGTGTTTCTTTCGTTTTAAGTCAATTTAGATTACCAACACGCTCAAATCTTTGATCAGGGCATTCATTCTTTTTATATATCAAATTTGGTGCGATGTAATCCATTCAGAGCGGCGTGCCGATTGATAACACGCGTCACAAGTGTGGGCGAATAGAAGGACTCCCCCCCCCCCCCGAAAAGGTATTTTTAGCGCTCGTGCAGTCGACATGGTTATGCTTGTACACCAAAAAGTACCGCCGCCGATTGCAATTCAGTTGGTTTTCTGTAACATTAAAACGTTCATTTGAATTTCCTCGGCAAATTCGTTTTTAGTCCTCTACTTATTTTTAGATTTAAAGTAGAGCAGCTCTCCTAAAACAGATGTGCAGTGTTTTTGTTGTTTTAACCGAAAAAATACACAATTTATTGCCTAGCGTTCTCCGCTAAAATGTAGGTCTAGCAGTCCGGACCACTTGTGAAAGTCGTAGAACAAACCGTTATTCAATTTTAACTTTTTTTTTCAAATTTTCAAATGGAAGAATGAGGCCCGCTCCCTGTAGCTGACACCATTTACCTTTATAAATTCTAGGCCCCGTCGGCCACCATTTTCCCATTAAGAATTTCTAAAAATAGTTAATAATCTCTCGTGGAAATGGAGCGTGTTGGTTAAGTTACGGTGTTTGCGGAGAATAACGTAGAGCACGAAAACCGGACGACACGTTTCTCCAACTGGCACCATACATTTATTTTGACATCCGTCACCAAACGCCACAGTCACCGCGCGGTGACTGTGGCGTTTGGTGACGGATGTCAAAATAAATAGTATGCTGCCAGTTGGAGAAACGTGTCGTCCGGTTTTCGTCCTCTATGTTATTCTCCTCAAACACCATAGTTAATAACTTTTGGCTGAGATAACGGCAAGCTATGAAACTTTGACATCTTCCCCGGATCGCTGGCGTTACCTTTGGGTGGAAACTGAGTTCCAACAATGCATAGTATATTTTTTATGCGAAAAAAACAAACAGTAAATGTTTGGGGGAACACATTATGCATGTTTTCTTTGCTTTTTGAGACGTCAGCATCGGAAAACAGTCCAAGCGTCATATGCAGTCATATTCGTTGACATTTTAATCCTTCTGGTAACTTGGTATCTTTTTTCAGTCGTTTAGAGGAAAAAAGTGTCCAAAGTTGGTCCAACATAGACAAGTGAGGCACGGGCAGACAGTGATTTTTACGTAAAATAACTCAATTATTTTATATTTTTAGGAGACATAATTGGTTACTTGTAATTTATTACCAAATATAGTAATTGAACTACATTGAATGTTACCGCAGAAAGCACGAAATAAAAGCGTTAAAAGGTTACAATAAAATGTAATTGATTGCAAGTAATCAGCTACTTGTAACTCATTACGTAGAAGTCAGGTCATAGGGTTATGAAAAAAGTGTGCCCCAGTGTAATGTCCCCTCACATGCGTTTTTTTTTCTTCCTTCCAATAGTCAGTATAGCGGAATCTAGGCAGCCTAGATATGACAAAGACTATTGGAGGGCAAAAATTTGTTGTCTAAATTCCATCAACGTACGTATGGCCTAATTTCACGATGAAAAAAAATGCTTTTTGTAAGAATGTGCAAGCACAGGCGATTATTTGGGAGGTTGGCGATTTTATTTGAGGCAATAAATTTTGTTCATTCTCAAGTTACACTTTCTTCCTGATGTTTTTCGCGGTCATTGGCGTATATTCCAAAGATTTCTTTTTTTTCAAATTCTTTTAAAAACGTAATTTAGTTTTTTGTTAAACACACAGTATATTCACAGAGGCAGATGTTATATTGCCTCCACTCGATTGTACACGACAAATTTCAAATATTTAGGTCAGTGTCTATCACCATTTTTCACGATCCATATTTCTTGAGTCAGATAGAAGCTCAACAGAAAAGCGATGGGTATGGAAATATGGTGAAGTGAACAAAAACACGCAGCGTGCTGATCAGATGTAAGAGAAATATACGGTTCTAATCTCGAATATTGTATTCCTAGATGTTTTAAATGCAAAATCGAACATGAAATTAATTGTGCCTGCACGGAACCAGTCATCGGAGCAGGCTTCAGCGGTACCATCTGGACGCCCACGGTAGCTTTACATGATGCATGGGGGGGGGGGTTCGAATTTCGATCTCGCAATTTTTATATGGGCCGAGGGAGTCTGCGGTGGTTAAGTCTATAACCTGGTAAATCAATTAAGTAACCATTCACCCTCTTTTTCAAGGTGAGATTCCCACAAAAACCAGTGGGCACAACCGTATGAGAATACTGTCGTGTGTTCTTGCGTATCTCTCTTAACAAATTGTTTTCTTGTAAATGTTTACTATTTATTTACATCTGTGCACATAGTTAGCTAGGGAAAAAAGTATTTGCTCATTATCCCCGGGCTGTCAGAAAAATTTTGAAATAATATAGCTTGTGGTGGCCGCAGACGCAGAGGAAGACCGAATCGGCGAATTCAGTTCATATTGCTTGATGGGGGGGCGGGGGGGGGGGGGGATATGTTGCAAATAAATTTTATTATCATATGGATCAAAGACCTTCAGATGAAATCAAAAAGATTCGGATGAACATGAAGCAGGGGATTCGATTTATTATGTCTACAATTTTACAATGCTTTCCCATGACGCAGATATTATTAGATGGGAGGTAACTAATATTCACAATAATTATTTTTTGACAGTGTCTTCAAGCGCTGACCGATAAATTCGGAAGCGCAGCTGTTTCCAGACAGTGAAAATCCGGAAAAAGCGAATGTACTACTCGGTTCACAAGGCGAGAAGTCATACCCACAGATGTTTGCGACATATTTTTTAAAGATGTAAAGGAAAGACAAAATTATAATGCGCTTCTTTAAACATACGGTAGTGCGTAGTACGTTGTTTGTTCTGAGGTTCAATGAAGAGAGAGCAGTGAAATTGCGAGAGTCACGTTAGCAATAAACAGTTATAAAATGACGGTATCACCAATACTGTAAAGGACGCTTTACACACGCAACGCAGCTCTATAACGGAAAGTTAGCGCTGCTGCGGGGATACTGGGTATACAGTTAACGCTGACTCAGCGCTAACTGCAGCCTCATAACAGCAATGATTGCGTTACCTCCGCGCTGTCGCCACCTGTGTGTGTGCGCGCTGCATTGTTCCTGTTCGATTAAAATGGCAGAATCATATGTACCACATGCAGCGGAGCATAGATACAATGCTGATATAGAGCCGCACTATACCAGGTGTTTCACCGAAGACCGACAGAACTTCTCAAAGTTAGTGTATTCCAGGTAAAAATAGACTTGTCTCGGCACCGAATTGCTCATGGTGGCGGACGTAATAAAATATGCGATACTTACTAATTAGTTCGCTAATTAATGAAAAACAACTAAATAACTTTTAACTCGTGCAAATAGACATATGGTTCCAATTAGAAACTCGCTGAATGTTATCGAAAACCACTGAATTAGTAATTTCCAGAAATACTTTGAGCACGTGGGAAGCGTAGTGGTGTGCTAAAGTTACCACTCGTGGAGCAGTTACAAGGCTGTGGCTCAGATAAGAGACGGAAAAATCGCGCGGGCGCCTTATCGCAACCGCTGTGTCACTGTAGTGCCTTGGGTTAGTGAAGTTAGTGGCGCTTCGCGCGAAGCGCATCACAGTGTTTTGTTTCGATCTGTACGTAACAGCGGCGTACGATTATTTATCGCGGTAGCAAATGTCAATTTCTCTCTTGAATAATGGTGCCACTGTGCGATGTTGGGAGTTTCGCGGCACTGTGTGGTGGCGAACAGGTTTGGTCCGTCCTCGCTGGCGTCTGCTGGTCGTCTCCCTCGTGTGGATGCGCTTGGACAAAGCCTGCTATATTCTTACAAAGCCTGGCAGATCGCCACGAGAAGCGGCCACCGAAATGAAAAAGGTGGAGCGGCCGACAACGGATGAGACGAGGGCCACGAGACTGGCGCCCCGCTGCGGCGAGACACCGAAACACACTTCTCCCCAGCGAACAACTGTGTTTCGGGTCCTCGCCGCTGCAAAAGCTGTGCGCTGACGTCCAGGTTCCCCGAGAAACGGCTCTTTGATGCGCTGTGCTACCAGATCCTCGCGCTCGAAATCTACGACCGGGCCCTCCGTCCTGTGAATCGGCCAGATATGGTGAGCTGGTCGTAAAACAACATTTCTAAAAGCTGAGGAGGTACGGTAGAGTTTGTGAACAAACGATAGACGCGCAAGATGCCTTCTTGTATGAAGTAAAGCCCCTCTAAACTGAAATCAGTTCCTTTCCCTCTTTCCCTCGAGAATCTCTCGCTCTTTCCACCTCTCTGCGAGTCTCTCGCGATTTCATTTCGACGCTAGCGCCTCCTAGGCTGCCCTTCCGCCGAGGACCGCGACAGGTGAGTGTTGGCAAACCCTTGCTAGAACGGTGCACTCTAAGAAAAAAGGAGGAGAAAGGTAGCAACGGCGACTGTTCCTCCTTGTTGCGGTCAAGTTGCCCAGAGAAGGGAGGAACCGACGTTTGGATGAAAGGAGGAGGTCCAGTTCCTGCCTGTTCAGTTGGCGCAGGGGTAGAACATCGCCCTACTGACCAAGCGGTCGAAGGTTCGATCCCTGGAAGGCGCGGTGTTTTTTTTTTTTTTTCGTTAAGTTTTTTCAAATTTTTATTTACCAAAACAGGCATAAACAAACCCAGACCGATGGAAGGAAAATTAAAGTCCTTATTATCCACCGACGCCAAGGAAAACTATACAAATATCATTGCTACAAGCTTCATCAGCGCGCTGTTTGATAAACAAGATTTGGGCACCCAGGTTGGATCTAAGCCGTTTACGCAGGGGCCAAGACGACGAGGTCGGTCCTTCAGTCGTTTCTTTTGCCGCGGCGCTTTTGACATTCACAAAGAAAGAAGTTTAAACACATCCGTCATAAACCGCTAAGCTTCAAAACGATGCCGACACTGCTACGTACACTGGGCGGCTGCGATCAGCTGCGATAGCGGCGGGCTTCGGGCCTCGGCCTCTCCGGCCACATTTCGTAACTCGGCTGCCTCGGCCGCCTCGACTGCCGGGCCCTGACCCTGCACTCTAAGAAAAAATGAAGGTAAAAGGTAGCAACGGCGCGTCTTCCTCCCTTCTACTGACGCGCCCCCAAGCGGACTCGAGAAGAAGGGAGGCATCGTCTTTCGGTTTCGTTTTTCGAGCACGTCGCGCACGTTGTTAAATAAATGTTGTTGAGTTGATTGAGCTTCAGCGGCAGCGAAGGCCGCCGTTAATTCCGTATTTTAGTCCAAACGTGCGGAACATTTCGGTTGCATTGACGTTTTTACCACTAATTTTTTAAACGAACAAATGAAGCCGCTAGAAACAGCGAAGTTCCGGAGCAGTGCCAGCAGCGCTACGTACACTGGGTAAGATGGCCGTCTCTGGATTGCGGGACGTATGCGGAACTACGTTCTAGGCCACTGTAGCGGAACTACAGTAGCGGAACCACGAGGCACTGTCCACTGTATCGACGTTTTCGACGTTATAGAAATCGCAGGAACTGTGTCCAAGGCTGGCAGCTTTTCCTGCCGGCTGCCTGGGTGCCTTCCATGCTGAGTTCGGTTCTGGTTCTGTATTGCCAGTGCTAACGGCGTTCAACGTGGTTCTGTATTTCTGCCTGTCAGCAACATAGCAGCAACATCGTGATGGCAGTGTTGTGCGTAGTGAACAGAAGACTGGAATTATCGCCGATGTGACCGTGTGTTCGCGTATCAGTGGTGTAACAACAAGATGAGATGACGTAAACTGTCGGGCATTGATGCCGCTGGTCGGGCCGTGATCGGAGGGGGTGGGGTGTCGCAGGTTGACATTCCCCTTTATATTAAAGAGTTTAAGACCACTTGAGAAATTAGGTGCAGTCGATCGACGTGCGGATAATCATGTTGGAACGCTGGTCTGAACGGTAAGCTCCTATCGTACAGTGGCCAATGTGACTGTCGGTCCCCGAGAGCGATTGCGCTCTGGTTAACAGACTGAACAGTACGAAAAAATGACGGAAAGTACTATATTTACAATGAAATTTTAGTATAAAAAAAGGTAAAATCGAAAAAAAAGCTATCCTTTATTTTGCTGTTTAAATATACTACGGTTCCTGGAGAAACTGCCCTCCAAGTGGCGCGCTGGGATGAGCGCTAGACGTTTTCGAGCTCACCACGGGGTAGCTCCGTACACTTAACACCTGCCGCAAGTCGCGGCTTTGACTGCATTTAAGTTGATCGAAAAGCGATCACTCTGCCCGTGAAGCATCACTTCCAGCTGAGTGAATATCCGCTCTACAGAGATTAATTCAAGACGGCAATTGCAGCCGTGCGCGAACAGCACAAATAGAAAAACAAACACTACAATAGAAATACTGGCTAGGAAGTGCCGTGCGGGGAAACAAACCCAGGCTTGGAACCGCATTGGAGCGGTTCGATTTATTGGCTTTCAAATAATTACGGCATGATAGAGCGTTTTCTTTTTTATAAGAGACTCATCCCCTGAGCCATTAAAAGTGCTCTCAGATGTATGACATTGCTGGAAAAAATCAACATGCTGGGAATATTTTTTATTGCTTAGGAGTCACCGAAAAATTCCGTACGTTCAAAACGACCAGTATAAATGACGGAAACGCAGAGCTCGGGAGTAGTGATCGGGTTAGTCTGCTGTTGCTGTTTGTGTGCTGTTGTGTTGATGTTCGTATGCATGTGTATGCGCTCTATGTATGTTCAGCTGATGCTTGTACCGTAGAGGGTCCCGAAGCGCAATGGTGGCGTCAGAAAATAAAATATTTTTTGTAGAACATGAATTCCGCGGTAACTGGCGCCACCTAGCCTAGCTACTTGCGATCAATCTGCTTGACCCTGCCATCTGGTGGCAAGACGATTTAACCTCCTTTACGCTACACGCTACGCGGCTACGCCATAATTTCGTGTTACCGTGCTGAAACGAGCCAAGAGGCTGCTTCGGATTTGCTTTTTTGAGGGCGGCTTTTGGTTTTGCGGGCGAATGGTTTACCACTCCTTCGTGATCTGCGCTTGACGCAACGGTTGACGAAGGAATTGTGGCTCGAGGAATAGCAAAGGTAAGACAAAGTGCGGGAACTGGGTGCCGGTTGTCTCCGTTTAACATCGCAGTGCTGACGATGAGACGACTGAGTGACTGCATGCTTTCGAAACGTAAGTTTCTTTACCTGCAGGGGGAAGCCGGCTTCGGAAATAAATACAGTTCGCGGAAAGCTCGTGTTACGTTTTTATTTGCTGCTCCTCTCGCTCCGTACAATAGACTTCGTGTTCTCGTTACGCCTTATTGAGCTCGATTTGCTCGATTCGTGGCCGCCATAATGAGATGCAGGCGACGGAGGAACTTTTGCTCCCCTGCTCTAGGGACTAAAGTTTCTCCCTTTCTGAAGGAACATATGTGTCAAGAGCGTTCCTCCCTTTAGGGAGGACTATACTGACCCTTTTTTCTAAGAGTGTGCTTTCCGCGCGATCTCGACTCGCAGCTTTCATGTTTTCGCTAGGATATAAGTTGACAGTGTCCCTGACGTCTTGGCTACAGCGTATGTTTTCAATTCCTGAAGGAAAAATCCATCAATGTAACCCTGTTTGGCAGTCAATGTTTTCTAGTGGACCGCTGACTGTGCCTGACTGTACGTCAAGCATGTCTGATTGGCCAACAAGTTACTCTGACCGACAGTCAAACTCCACTCAGACTCCACTTGTCGGCTTTCTGATGGTTTCCTGGTGGCAGTCTTGCGCCGCGAAATGCCGTCAAGATTTTTTGGTGGCGATTCTGATTGTACATTGATTGTCTCTGACTGTACGTCAAAAAGCTTTGACGGGCACACAGACGTACGGTCAAAGGACGTAAAGTTCGTTCGAACACCACTATTTCGTCAAATCTATGAATACGAAAAATAATCTATGCACGAGAAAACGATTTCGGGACGTGAGCCCTTGAAACCGCTGATGTTAGAGATATGACGAGCAGGGCACACGACAACCCTGATCAGAAGCCCGCCGAAGCGCCGAACACGCCACTTACTCCTTTACTTTCGCTTCGCCCGTAGGCGTCGCCGAGCTTCCATGAACGATCGCTCTCGACTCGTTTTGTTTGCCCGCTTGCTCCAACCTGTCGATCCTGCCCGGGCTCTGCAATGTCATATGTTTTAGTAGAATTTCTCCTCGACAAGACCCAGTCTGTCGTGAGTTCCGACTATGTAAGGAACTTTAGCGGTGTAGTTGAAGACGACAAGGTGTACCAGGTCTACTGGGCCGGAGACGCGCGAACAAAAGGAGGGTTCTACGACGCGAAAGTACTCTACATGGCAGGTGAGTAGAACTGACGTACGGCGATTGATGTACGAGTGCTTTGCATAACATGCTGAAGGCTTAACTGCATATGGAGCCGAAGCATTCCTTAGAGGCTGTGTCTACAGTGCCGCCCGACGGCACTCCACTCGCGCCTACAGGTGCCGTCCGAAAGAGAGTCAGACGGCGCGTGTATCACTGGGGAGCTCGTTAACCACACCCCAGTGTCTAGAGTACCGTCCGACGGCGCTCTTGCAGAGCGTTCGAGTGCCGTCCGACGGTACTCTACTCACGCGTTCAAGTGCCGCCCGAAAGTCTCGTATAAAACGAGTTCTCAAACGAAGTTTTTTGAAGCTGCAGTGTAGCTTAGTGGTAAGACGTCTGCCTCATGAGCATGTGGTCCCGGGTTCAATCCCCCTGCGGGGTTGCTTTTTTTTAAATCTTTTGAGCATTTTTGTTTTGTCGACGTATTTGGCGATATTTACATTTCTTTTTACGATTAACATTGGGAAAAATCGAATGTTGTCGACGAAATTTCGCCGAACAAAATGGTCAGACGTCACCTGATGAACCATCAGGGCACGTTCCACCAGGGCTGCTGACTCGCAGTCAGTGTCCCAAATTACGTACCTTGATGGAATTTGCAATAGGGTTGCTTTACGTCTGGAGGAGCCACACGAGTTTTGTCTATGCTCTGACTGTGCTTCTACTCGGATAATTCGGTTCAAGATCCGATGCAATCTTCCGCTTCATAAACTTTCATACAATAAAATAAACTGCGAGACAGACCGTCCTAATCTTCTCTCCAGCAGACAGGGTAGCCAAGGCTATAAGCGCAAAATAGCACACGTCTCTGTTATCGAATGCGAAGCCGTCATCTTACGCTGCGAACGCAGAAAAGTACACCGTAGTTTCCGCATAATACACGATTCTGTCGGCAAGCAATTTCGCTGTAGAGGCTATTGCCACTGCCACAATCTGCGGAAGAGTGCTGTTTCGTTGTGTGTGATTTTAACACTTCCTTTTGCGCAAAATGGCTTCCTGAAAAAACCACCATAAACGACGTCACCCAGGAAGTCCACCGGGAAGAAACACGGGCCAATCTGTTTTTCAAGTGCTCAGGGTGGCTGACAGTGGTTTGGCCTGGCCAACGGTTCAAGCGGGCTGTTCTACGCCCGCGGCGACTTCCAGGCGGAGCGGGGCAGGTCCGTTCACGAGGGAGGGACAAGCAAACCCTTAGAGCAGGCCCCTGCTGCATCGTGATGAATAGGACAGCGAGCGACGGACAGGTTGACATCCCTACCGAAAAAGCCAGTATAACTTTTCGCTAACTAGACTATGGAACAGGAAATCTAACTGGAATTCCTGCTGAAAACCGAAAATCTAGTTTGCAGACAATTGTCTGAAACTGGATTTCATGTTTCCAGCAAGAAATCTAGTTAGATTTCCTGTTTCATACTACAGTTAGCGAAAAGTTATACAGTTTTTTTTCCGGTAGGGGTTGTCTGCCGGCTTTGGTAGAAGAGCCAGCTGAGGCGAATACCAAGTAAGACCGATGCCGAGCGACCCATAATCACATACGCCGCTTTTGGACGCTACAACGTGGCCGCTCCGGCAACACTAATAGCAGCCGTCTCTCCCGACACCTCAGACTGCGCCTACCAGAGCGTTCACCTCCGTCTCCCCAGTCCATCGACGAATATATCATGGCTGACATGCAAGAACTCCCCTCTTAGGCCCATGAGATCTTGAGTACCAAAGTCCTCCGAAGCCGGGGCCTTAAGTATGTGGGTGTGTGTGTGTGTGTGGGGGGGGGGGGGTGGGTTCGAGAGAAGAGGCTGGAAGACGACGGGGCGGAGGGCACGTGATAAGCGGCCCGCCAAAGAGACCCGAGCTGGCGGGACAGTGCGCTGCCCTGGAGCGGTCCACCAGTGAGGTTCGTACAGGGACCGGCGAACCCTGGGCATACCGGCCTAGGGTTCGCCGATCCCGGACTGGTTCCCCAGCGAGATTCGGGCTATGATTGCACGAAACAGATAGCCGACGCAGAACTGGCTCGGGAAGTACGATCCGCAGGCCTCGACTCGGACTCCGACTGCGAGCTCTGAACGACGGGCGACAACCACAGTCGGCGGGCCTAGACTGCCGGCTCTCGAGGACGGGAAACCGGGAAGTACAGAAAACACATTCGCTGTCCTTTCGTTGTATTCTGTCACTAATTGGGAGACGAGCGAATCACAGAGCGATGGGGCGGGAATTATTATAGGGCGACCCCACAAACTATAGAATTGAAGTGAAAGGCACCCATTGAGACCGTAGAAAAATAGACCCTTAAAACTCAACGTGTATTGATTAGTGCAAACTAATTTGTAATTTATACCGTCAAAGAACTAGGTGCATCAAGGAGCACACCAGAAGTAAACCTATTGTTATGTCATGCCAAATGCAAGCAAGCCCAAAAATTATTCAAGAAGTCCCGAGTTCTCCATTGCGCGAAAAAACAGTATTGATGATCAGACAATAGGCTAAAAATGTTCTAAAGACTTTTCTTTGAGTTTTAGCACTTGTGAAGGGCACAACAGTATTGATATGTGTTGTTACTAGATTTTACAGTCATCGGAAATACAGCGGGTGTATAATTACTATCTTTAATAAGCTTTCTCAGTTTTCACAGTCAATGATGCCATTCAAAATTCTCCAAACTGCAAGCTTAATTTTTTTCCCAGGTCGTACATTTTGATTTTGTCAAAACATTGAGGCGTTCGCACATGACTCTATAACAAAACAGTCAACACTTATGACTAAAACTAGCAAGTTGAAAGTGGACAGTATATCTTTCTCTATCAGTCTGGGAAGTATTTCAGTTTATTGTTGGAATCCGTGTGTGGTCTGTATTTAAATATAGTTAAAGACAAACTGCTTAGATGCAATTTGTGTATACGCTTTTTTATTTAATTGATTTATTAAATGTCCGACTATTTCTAGTTTTGTGATTTAACGCGGCTATATCTTTTTTATAAAATATCTCCATCTGTGAATTTCATTTTTGAACTATTTCTGATTACAATGAAGACACACACATCACCGTCATTCTGGGGCATCCGTTCACTGCGTATATTCTGTGATGTTCTCAACAAAACTCAGTAAAAAGTTAATTTCAGTCGAACAGTCAACGGCATTGTAAAATTCTCTTGAATAAATACTTTGATATAAACAGCGCTACTCAAAAACTCGGGAACTTATATTTCTTTATTGCTAGGCCAGACACATATGTTTGCATCGGGGACTACATTTCGAATCAATTTAAACGTATGCCCACATCTTGAAAACGTATTATTCCTCATGATTGTAATGTTCCGAGTCGCATTGAACATATCGAGGCTATAATTTCCCTTTTTCTCTAAATACGTTTTATTCCTCGTGTACACTCTTTTATTGACCACACTTAACGTTTAGACACCATGTGGGGCTTCGCAACAAAGCAAAAACTGTACATCTCGTGACGCCCTTCAGTTTACGAATCTTACTGGTGACCTCCTCCAGTTTACGAATCTTACTGGTTTACATATGACTCGTAAATCTCACGAGCTCCACTAGTTTGGCATCTCTTTCTTGATATTAGATATAGTCTTCTTAATGTCTTGCCTCAGGATCTTTCCGTTAATGCACTTGGGAAGACATTTCATAAAAAGACTCCACCGTACAGCTGCTTGAACGCCGCTGCTTGACCTGTGAAACAGAGAACAAAGTAAAACAAATAAGTATACACTCAGCAAATATGCGTAAACTCACCACTACACTTGGGAATGTTTGCTTATAAAAATCAGCAAAAAAGTTTAAATTTTGAATTATTGAATATTTTCGAAAACGCAAAAATGTATGCCACCAACACGAACAAATTTACAACTGTCTTGCGTTGTGAATTTTATGGATTAAGTTAACTGGCGTTTCTACCTAATTGCAACTTTCCAACAAAACATTCATGTAACCTTGGCCTCTGAATTGTTTTGTAGTGGCTGTTTAACACAAAACCTTAAATTATTGCAATTATGAAGAAAAACGAGTAGTTGCTGTTTACCCCTAAGATGCTCCGTCGTTTAGAATATGCATTTTATAAGCACAATAACGCGACATTGTAAAGTTCCAGTGGTCGCGAAAGGTACAGACTTTTAAAAGAGATGAATGCTGGGGTAACAGACCTTTTTTTCTCAAAAAAGTGATTATTCTTTTGTGTACCATTGCATTGTTTTATTTTACTTGAAAAACGTGATTTCGGTTTATTGAATATTTTTTATGTTTTTCATACTATATTAGGTTCAGAGATATCATTACTCGTGGATGATTGGATTCCTCAGGTCGTATTTCTACAAAACAATGTTTGTACGAGAAAAACACAAAACAAAAACTGACAAACTAACATGCAATGAGTAAGGCTCGCTCATGCAAACACCCGAGGACAAAGATTTCATTTGCGAGCATAATGTATACCTGCAATGAGCGCCTTCAATTCCCCCGTCAGGCTTTCGAGGTTTCTCTCGCAGCCATCCTTGACAACGACGCAAGCTGCTGGGGCCTCGCCGTACTTGAAGCTTGGAACACCTACCACTACAGCTTCTGCCACATCCTCGTGACTCATTAAAATATTTTCCAGCTCAGCGGGGGTGACCACGTTTCCCATGCATTTTATCATTTGTTTCAATCTGTCAACAATGTGAATTTGTCCTTCAAGGTCGTAGTAGCCTAAATCTCCTGAAAAAAAAAATTGCGATTTCTACTGTTGTTGTTAGTTTCTCTTGAAGCTCTTATATTTTAGTGTTTTCGATTGTCTTTTGATAAATAGTCTAAATGGATGTCATCTATTTGCGCGGGAATATTAATTTCTAACAAGTTAGACAGTCGCAAATCTTTTCCGCTTCAAATTGTATAAACGCACTCTTGAAGTATCCATGACTGGGCCACATTTACGTAAGAGTACATCCGCGGTTTTGAATTGGTTGCGTGTCCTAAAACAATGTCTGTGCTTCGCTATAAATGTTTATGTAGTCCTGTACAAGTTTTCAACTTTCAGTTGGAAGTACTTGTTATCGAAATTTTACGAGATATCACTCGCGAGCTTAATACAGTTTCAAGGCAGAATATTTTAGGAATACAAACTTCATATGAAACAAATACATAAAACCAATTTCTAGCAATGACATATATAAACAATTTTGTCATATTCTGATTGTAATTATAATTTTCTTTATATATTAAAGACAGCTGTTCAAGCGTTTAAATATATCGGTGGCCAGTCAAACCGTAGAATGTGCGCATAAAAAAAAATTGTACAGCACTGCTTAGAAGGAAACTGATATCTGCACCTAAGCAGGAGCTCAAAAATCCGTTAAGCGAAAGTTCTTACTACGGCACACAGGAGTAATATGTACTGTGTTTGTACATAAACGACAGCATGTCATCCCCTTTTGAAACCAACGTTGCCTCTATTGGAAATAATTAGTCTAAGACTTGTGCGAAATTCTTTATTGACTTTTGCGTTGTGCATTTTGAAGACTCCAGAGTATGTCGTGCGCGGCAAAGGTCAAATTGTTCCTCTTCAGTGGTGAAATAATATAGTCAAATCTCTAAACCTGCTTTACAAACATTCACAAAGCCTAATTTTGTTATTTTTATTTGTTTATACCGTTTCATATAGTCTATATTGTAGGGCTTTGAAAATGATTTTATTATTCATCCTTGTAGCACCACATATCCACATGTTTTACAGGAAAACATGTCTTGTGTCTGATAATGGGTTGATGGACAAAATACAGGCCATTGAATATGAAAAGGTACACAAACAATGCCACCGATATAATCAGGCGTAGAAGAGATATTTTAATGTTGACTACAGTGCCTTAATGCTTGATTTTAACACAAAATGAAAATTATAGTAACTCTTTACCTGTACGCAACCAGCCATCATTGCTCAAAGCTTCGGCGGTAGCTTCTGGACGCCCAAAGTAGCTTTTCATGGCACTTCGGCTCTGAACCACAATTTCGCCTGTCTGATATGCGTCGACAGGCTCTCCGCTGGTCAGATCTATAACCTGAGGCATCATTTCAAATCACCATTTGAGCTTTTCAAAATAGTGTTCACTAAGAGACACAGCTGCAACCCCCATCTCCAAAAATTGTAGGGTATTTGTGATATTCTGAATAATGAATTATAAGACCCCACATGTTTATACTTTTCCTTTGCCCGTCCAGTTAGCTGTATAAAAATTGTTTTCTCACTATCAAGACTTGTAGCTAAGAGTGATATACTTTCATTTTTACACCTGTAGATCAAGTTATTGGCACTCGAGCTGCTTGGTCAATATTCAAGGTATTCTACGTGGCATAGCACTAAAATAGAAACAAAGTAGCACAATAAAAAGGAACGTGTTTAAGCAAGCGAAACCGAATATTACGTATTTAATGCTGCCTTTAAACAACCAACAGGTGCAGACGGAAAAAGATAAATAAATATGCACGCATTAGTTGAGTAGTCATGGCATAATGTTTTAATAGACAAGCTGTGAAGCATTGTCAAATGTATGCCCTTCTTTTTCCCCATTCTCGATTTTCTTGTCTCTGTATTCAAAGCATGATAGTGTTTCGTCAGGTGGCCTGAGGGAACATTATTATCAAGTAATTACATATTGATTTTAAGTAGTTTTCTCATGTTAAGAACGTTTATCTTTTAGAGACGTTTAACCTTTCACCCAATTTTGCTCCATAAAAAAGGAAAGTGTGTGAAATTTGCCTAAGTTCATAGATGTATTACTTATGATTCTCAAATCGCCAATGATCATATGCATACATACATGAAATGGTTCATATATTCTTCAATATGAATAAAGATCTTCAAATAACACCATTTTGGTTTGCAATTATTTAATATTTTCCTCTTTATAAATCAATTCCTTGCCACAATATTCTAGTAAACAAAAAGATACCCTAGGGTAATACGATATTTGAATGATTGGAAAGTAAAGGTAAAACGTATACCATTTGGGGCATTTCTGGCATACCTGGACTTTGCTCCCGGCAATGGGAAAGCCATTATTGTCGAAGGTAATATTCCCGCGGCGCGAGATGCTCAGAAAAGCAAATGTTTCAGTCAAGCCGTAGCTATTGATGAGTGATTCCACGTCAAAGATCTTATGAATATCCATTGAGAGTGATTTCGTGATCACTGCTCCACCCACAATAATTTGTTTTACACGAGGTACGTTCTCCTTATTTTTTCTGACTTCATTAATAATATCCTGTATCCGGCCGGCCATTCCAAGAAAAAGTGATACCTGCGGGATAAAACAAGTGTAATATTTAACAAAACTATACATATTTACTACGTGTACAGTATAGTAAATATATATTACAGGCCCTAAGAACATAATGGCGTGCCTCAGGTCTGTGGTAAATTATTTTTCTAGCTCGGAAAATTAAGCACTAATAAAACAGCGCAATGTAAATCAACAGTGCCTTAACAGGGGGTGAAAGCCTGTTTCATTGGTTGTATTACGGTTAGAGAAGGTGCTAATGTAATGTTAGGTTAGGTTAGGTAAGGTTACGTCTAGCTAGATTAAGTTAGGTTAAGTTAGATTATCAGGCTAGGTTAGACTAAGCAATTCGAAGACGATCGACATATCGAATTCCGAAAATTCCGAAATGACAAGTCCACATAGAATCTGTTGCTCGGAGTGCCGTTAGACAGAAATGTCATAAGCCTTAAAAACGTGAGCCAAGCATGACGTCAACCCTAGAAACGTTCTCTCCCTGTGAAGCCCTAGTCAGATGTCATCACTGAACGGGCCCGGCACCGGCTGATCAACGTTACTAGAATATTCAGTTGGAAAACTGCTATAGGAGCCTGCTTTGAAAGAATGGCTTGGATCCGTACTCGAGAACTGAACTAAACACGATTGCAACGCTGTTATTTCTCCCGCAGCGGCCACTCCGGGAACTGCATGGCTGCAGGTTCTGGTCGAGTCGCGGAAGGGCCAATAGCGCCATCTCACAAAGACATCTCCCAGTAGCTATATGAAGCAACTCATGTTTTGGGTCGTCGCTAAAGGGTGGCGCTGTTAGCCTATTTAGTTTGGTCTCGGTGGACGCCAGCGGTCCATGTTTCAAGGGTGAGTTTCCCAAATGAGTGCTTTAGTAACGTTACGGCTGCTGCTTGCTTCTTCTTTTTTACTAAAGTTGGGTTATGCGCTGAAATTCCAGAGACAATAGCATGGATGAATCAAACAGTATTACAGCATATATATATATTACATTACTTTGTATTATTACTATACTATAATATTATAATAAATTATGTATTACTACAGCATATAAATCCCTGTAAATTTATTACCCCGAAGCTAACATGAGCAGCGCGAAGGGTTGTGCAATAAGTACCGGGAGTTCCCGAGAAAAGAGAACCGGGTTTTTCGGCACGGCTAAATTAACTATGGATCGCAGAAATCTCGAACACCATGATAATGCGACGCTAGTTGTTGGAAGATATGACGCGAAAGTTTGAGAACATGGCGTTACCTGGATTCAAAGCTAATTAAAAAAAAAAAAACACGAAATTTTCTTTTTGAGCTGACGTCTACCTAAGCCTAATATTCTCAAAGCAAGAAATGAGACTGTGGGCAAATGGTGCAAATATTTCAGTAAAGAAAAAAAAAATTTTTTTGGTGAGAAATTTAAACAATATAATTGTTCTTTTAGACAATTTTGCTTTTACGTTAAACGTTTTCTTGGCTAGTTGCTCGATTTCGTGAAGCCGCATTTCATGAAGCGTCATTTTGTGAAACCGTTGCTTCCGACATCGCATAATACCATGCGCGGAATGTTGCATTATGGGACGTCACAAAAATACGCACCAATTTAGTTTCTCCGCTACACTTAGCGGGGAAGTTGAATCGGTGTATAGATCACGTGTTATCAGGTCACATGACTTATACACAAATCTATATTGACGTCACATGACGTCAATTTTGCCGTTAAATTTAGAGGTAAAATGAATGTTCCGTGACCTACACACCAATTCAGTTTCCCTGCTAAATTTAGCGGGGAAATTGAGTCGCGTGACCTGATGTTGCATGCCCTACGCAGCAATTGTTTTTTTCTAATTTAGCGGGAGAATTAACGTCACGTGATTCACGCCAATTCAGCTTCCCCGCTAAATTTAGCAGAAAAATGTACGTCACATGACTTGGTGTCACGTGATGCTAGATCGTTTCACGTATGCAAAACAATTCCGCAGCGATTCGCCATAGAATCTTTTGAATATGAAACGTTATTTGGCTAGTTGCTCCGGGTTTCGTGAAGCTGCATTTCGTGGAGCAGTGGCCTGTGACGTAACATGACTTCAGTTTCCCCGCTAGATTTAGCGAAAAATTTGCCATCACGTGACCTCTACACCAATTCAGTTTCCCCACTAAATTTAGCGGAAAAAACGATGACACGCGACTTCGTGTCACGTTACATATATGCAAACTCAATTTACCCATTAGATTTAGCGAAACAATTTACGTCTCGGGACCCCAACACAAATTCAATTTCCCCGCTAAATTTAGCGGAGAAAGTGGTGCGACATGACTTTATTTCACGTCACCTATGCGCCGAGAAACTGAGGAAGAGAAGGAGACGAGAGTGCGCACGGCCATCAGAACACCGAACTCCGATTGGAATTATTAGTGGGTAGACCTAAATTAAGCTGCCCTTGTTTCCACTGCACTCTCGTTGAAGGTGTTAGAACGCGGAAAGGCGGTGTCCCGCGTGTTTGGCTTTCGCATTCGAACGCATTCGACGAGTGCAGTGGAGGCAAGGACAGCCGGCATTAGGTTTACCCACTAATATATCCAATCGGAGCTCGGCGTTCTGATGTTACCGCGCGCTCTTGTATTGTCCTCTCCCTCAGTTTCTGGGCGTATACACAGATTCAATTTCGCCACTAAATTTAGCGGGAAAATTCACGTCATGTGATATGATCTCACGTGACCTATGCTTAAATTCAGTTTCCCTAGAGATTTAGCGGGAAAATTAATGTCACGTGACCTGATGTCACGTGATGCTAGAACGCTTTACGTATGCAACACAACCGCCTAGCAATTCGCCATACAAATTTTTTTTTCACTGAAATAGATGCTACAGGTGTTCACCGAGTCGCTTCTTGTTTTCACGATATTAGGCTTAGGCAGAGGTCGTCATTTTTGGTTGAACTCACTAACAGCCAGTTCAAGATAAAAACTTAAAAACTCACTCACCCTCATGGCAGCCCTGACCTTCAAGTCCTCCACAAACTCATGAACTCACCGAACTCACAAACTCATGCCCCTCACCGAACTCACGCCCCTCATCAAACTCACTCACTCAGCAGTCCTCGCCCTCACCATAGTCGTGTTCGCCTCGGTGCAAACCGCTGGCCTACGAATCCCCAGGTGGCGGGTTCGAATTCCGGCCGAGGTGCCCGCAATCTGACGGAGGTTTATTGCGGAGAAGGCGCCGTGTAACCGAGCCTTCGGTTGCATGTCAAAAGATCCCCAGGTGATCGAGCAGTCACGCTACCCGCCCTTCCCCGACGTCTCTCTGCAAACCCTCATAGAACCTATTCCTCTCAGGGACCTCATGCCTCGCCAAACTCATAAACTCACTGACCTCATGAACTCACGCCCCTCGCCAAACTCAAACTCACGCCCCTCACCGAACTCATGAGCCCACTGAACTCAGTAACTCACATCACTCACCGTACTCATGACCTTACAGAGCTCATGAACTCTCCGAACTCTCACCGAACTCGTAAATTCACGCCCCTCACCGAACTCGCGAACTCACAGAACTCACCGAACTCATGAACTCGCCGAACTCACACCCCTCACTTAACTTCAAACTCAAAAGTTATCGAGGCTTACGAACTCACTCACGCTCACCTCCAACCTGGTCGGTCAGATTGAGTGAGGTGAGTGAGTGCACTCATGAGTGAGTTTTGCCGAAGTATGGGCTGGACATCGGCTCACAGAAAAGTTTCGTTTTGCTCAATTATCTATTGATCCAAGTAATGTTCTCAAACTTTCGCGTTATATCCCAACCGCTAGCGTCCCATTCTCACGAAGTTTGAGCTTTAGGCAATGTATAGTTTATTTAACCTGGCCGAAAGACACGGTCGTCTTTTCTGTGAAACTTCCTGTACTTTCTCATAATCATGGTGCACTTATTCAAACGACTAGTTAATGTCGAGAGATGAGATCGTAGTATTTAAAATGTTTCTTTTTACGGCAGTAAAAAAATGAAATAAAACATATTTCGAGGATCGTTTACATAGCTTAATATTGTAAACAATTAAATAAGGATGAAAATTTAGCATTCATGTTGTAGGAATATTCGATTTATTTAAAAATTTAACCTGTTTATCAGTCGCGGTTTGTATCTCTATGGCCAATGCACACGGCCTCAGGTGGGTGAAATGTTCTACAAGATGATACTTATTCGTGATTCCGCCCAACATTCCTCACCTGAAAGGTCCTAAGTGTGTCTAGAAAATCTTTGCATGGAATTGAGGGATCGGTGATGACAATCTTCGCGCCTACAAACATACAAAACATGCCTATTGCAAACCCGGAAACGTGAGTGAGGGGATTCCATGCAAGGAACACATCTTCTTTAGTGCAGATGCCAGTAGACCTGAAATGCGTAAATATAAATATACATAAATACAAGAATGAATGTAAACTCGTGCGCCATAAAAATCACAATTTAAACATTTAGTATCTCCTGCCTCATTGCAGACGGGCCCATTTCTTAGCGGAGTACGCTATGCATTTCCACCCAGGGCCGGCCCTAGGAGTGGGTGGCCTGGGCGGTCGCCCGGGGAGCCATCAAAAGGAGGGAACATCGCCCCCTTTTAAAATTTGTTTTAGCTTCTTGATTTATATGAACACGTCGCCCAACACACCGCAATATGCTCGATCGCCGTTCGTTTCGGAATGGGTTTATAGTCCGACAAAACGCTCATCTTGGTCCACTACTTGCTTTCTAACAATGTGATGTCGTGCCTAGTAGATAGGGGTGTATATAAAAAAGGGAGGGGGAGGAGGGGGAGGAGGGGGCGCCACGGCTGAAGTTTGCCCACGGCCCTTGATGGTGTAGGGCTGGCCCTAATTACACCCTTGAAAGTTCCAGGACATGCAAAAACAAAATCCGAGTACCTTTGTCGCTACAACCTACTAGATCTTGCTCTAGCTTTTCTAAACCTGTTTAGTAGAGGACGTGTTATTATTGAGGATAAAGTAAGTACGGGACCCTCGCATCTACCAATTCATGAACGCCGCCATGTTTGAAAGGTCGGTGGATCAATCGGCTCAGTCTCTCCATATAGAGCAACTAAGTGGCTAGCGAGAACATTGCCTCCCTTTTCCTTTCGCCGTCAACTTCTTATTGGCAGAGAAGGGGTTGCACGCGCCATGTTTGACCACAGCGCTTGCAGGGAAGCGGCCTTGCTGAGTGCAGGGTTTGGACGGAACATGCTTTTTACCCTGCGTTCACGAAATGTAGGCCTTACACTAAAGTTTGACGAGCAGGACGCTTCAGACATCGTATGTGCCGCTTAGTCCTGTGTAGCTGCATTTTGTTTCTATATAACGCAAGCGTCGTTTTAAAAGCAGCTGTGTACGAGCAGACGACACAACAGCCGACGACGCAGTGCGTGCGCGCTTCCGAGGGTCCAGGAAGAACACCTACGGCGCGTGCGCGCAGTCTTGGGTAATATCGCGAAACTGTAACTTGCTACTTTTCGGTAACTTAACTGTAACTCGATATATATCTTTGGCATAACTGTAACGATAACTCAAATACTTTTTTGAAAAAAGTAACCGAAACGTATCTGCAAAGATAGATACATTTCGCGAACAAATGAGCCTATTCTATCAACACTACAGCGGGTTCGACCATGTGCGGAGTTTGGGCCCACATTGGACGCGACAAAATAAAACAAGAACTCAAAATGTTTTTCGTCAGAGCAAAGTGTCGACGCAGAGGGTTGACGTCATATTCCGTCAATAAAAGTTGTTTTCTTCCTCCTCTACTTCTGTTTCTCCTTTTTCGTCGCGCAGAGTACCACATATGGCATTTGCTTTATTTCAACATTTTTGTGCGTGGCTCTCTCTCGCCCCGTCTTCACCCTTTCCGGTCTGATCGAACATCCCCGCCTCTTCTGTCAAGCGACAGAACCACCTCGCAGAAACACGCGTCGCGTACCCGAATGAAAAATCCATCAATGTAACCCTGTTTGGCAGTCAATGTTTTCTAGTGGACCGCTGACATTGCCTGGCTGTACGTCAAGCATGTCTGATTGGCCAACAAGTTACTCTGACCGACAGTCAAACTCCAGTCAGACCCCGCTTGTCGGCTTTCTGATGGTTTCCTGGTGGCAGTCGGCCGCCGCGAAATGCCGTCAAGATTTCTTGGTGGCGATTCTGATTGTACATCGATTGTCTCTGACTGTACATCAAAAAGCTTTGACGTGCAGACAGATGTACGGTCAAAGGACGTAAATTCCGTTCGGATACCACTATGTCGTCAAATCTATGAAAATGAAAAATAATCCATGCACGAGAAAATGATTTCGGGACGTGAGCCCATAAAACCGCTGATGTTAGAGATATGACACGCAACCGACCGACAACCCTGATCAGAAGCCCGCCGAAACGCCGAACACGCCACTTTCGCTTCGCCCATAAAGGCTTCGCCGAGCTTCCGTGAACGATCGCTCTCGACTCGTTTTGTTTACCCGCTTGCTCCAACCTGTTGATCCTGCCCGGGCTCTACAATGTCTTATGTTTTAGTAGAATTTCTACTCGACAAGACCCAGCCTGTCGTGAGTTCCGACGATGTAAGGGACTTTAACGGTGTAGTTGAAGACGACAAGGTGTACCAGGTCTACTGGGCCGGAGACGCGCGAACAAAAGGATCGTTCTACGGCGCGAAAGTACTCTACATGGCAGGTGAGTAGAACTGAAGTACGGCGATTGATGTATGTAGGAGTGCTTTGCATAACATGCTGAAGGCTTAACTGCATATGCAGCCGATGCATTCTTTAGAGCGAAGCGCTCATTGTTGGAATCTCGCGCTGTAATACTAAAATGCTCCTGACTCGGTCCAAGAGGTTTGGGCTAGAAAGTTTATACATTTCTATCTGGCATGGGCTATTGGCCTTACCACTGTGTCGCACCTCATTATTATTGTTTCATGAAGAGTGCAGACAAAAAGCATCCGCGAGCGTAGTTCAGATATGTCTGCTGCTCGCGTTCGTCCGTGGAAGCCAGGGCTGTCGTAGCATGCATGCTTGTTCTCTAGCTTCAACGGAGTCGCATAGGTTTTGTGAATTAAAGTGTATACGGTCGTCCCGAAAGGTTCAGACATCGAGGGAGTTTCTTTGAAACATGCTTACGGTGCATGTGGTCCCGTTTGTAAACGAATGTCCCTTTTGCCTGAAAAACGCAAATTTCAAAAGGGGAAAAAAAGGACGGGTACACACTTTTCCTGATTTTTGGTGTCATCAATTACATTCATTTTAAGGATTTGTGAACCGTTTCACAACCATGCAAGATGGCCAAAGATTGCCACCTCGGAATTTAAGCTTTATATAAAGAGTAAAGGTATACGCACTCCGGAGTGTACTTCCGGCGGAAATGGCTATGCGCACTCCCTAAAACTTGTATAAAACGAATGGTCAAATCGACTTTTCTAAGCGATGGCATAGCATAGGGCTTAAGGTGTCCGCTTTGTACGCAAGCGGATCGCGGGTTCGATCCGCGGTGGACCTGCTTTTTTTTTTTTTTTTTTCTCGATCATTTTGTTTTGTTGAGGCATTTGGCGATATTTATGAGTGCGTATAGCCGTTTCGTCCGAAATGCACTCCGGAGTGCGCATAGCTTTACTTATATAAATGCTGCCCTTGTTGATGAAATTCCCTTGGCTGTGGCAGTCAGACGTCATCTGATGGACCATCAGGGCACGTTCCACCAGGGCTGCTGACTGGCAGTCAGTGTCCCAAATTACGTATCTTGATGGAATTTTCAATAGGGTAGACACCCAACCGTGAATTGTTTAAAGGGGTCATGAAACAAAAATGTATTGACCTCATCTTAATTTTCTCATATTCATTAAAGCCCAAATATGTTGTTTCCTAAGTTTTGAGGCCAAATATTGCGTCTGGAATTTACAAACCGCGTTTAAAAATCATACGTTTTCGCGATTCTGAAACGACCATACGACACGGTGTGGGAACCAGAGGCAACAAAACGTCATCATAGGTGATATATAAAGCGGAAGAGATATTAAACTTTATTTATTGTTCGCATAACAAATTGAAAATGATAAAAACAAATAATCATTTATTGACGCTCTTACATTATTTACACGATACTGCATCACGTGATTGCGATTGAGTTTCGGTTTCAAACGCATCCGACTCTTCCGTCGCTTGGTAGCCATGGTAACGCCCTGGTCTGTCGGCTGCTCGTCTGGCGGGCTACGCTGCGCATTCTACTGCCCGCGGACTTTAGGTTGTGCTTTGCGCTCCTCGTTGTTCGTGCGCGTCGTGTGCGCGTTTCAGCGCTCACCATGCCGACCGTGTGTCTCGTGAGAAACTGCAGCACGACGTACCGTAGTGCGCCCAACGTACGGTTCCATAACCTGCCGCGCGAGCAACACCGAAGAGCCCTGTGGCTTCGAGCCATTGACCGCGACGGTCCGGACGACATCGGCGATCGTGTGGGGCACTTGTGTTCAGACCACTTTCTTCCGGGTGACTACGAGACGAACATCCAGGTGCGGCAAAGCCTGGGCCTGGACACCAAGCACGCACGTCTCAAGTCAGACGCCGTGCCGACGCAGAATCTGTGGTTCAGCGCGCCGCCCAGAAAACGAAGAAGGTCTGAGGTAAGCTTGTATGACGTGTAATAGTGAAATATGTTCCAGTTTGTAAAACAATGTTTGGTATATTTTGTCATCACAGGACACCTCCGACTGGTCGGACGTTGTAGACGTGGTCGTCGAAGCGTCAACTTCGCATCGAATGGTTGACGGCTGGGCACAGACAACAAGAAACGCCGTTACGGCATCCTGCCAGACTGACGGAGGCGACGTGCAAACGCGGTGTAAGACAATTTTCTAATTGCCTTGGTGCAATGACTTTCTCGTTACAAGCTGACTGCGACGTATTCCATAAATTAATATAACTTTACACAACCATGCGCCTGTTTATTTAGTGATGAACATAGAGTGCCCCGAAACAATTTGCATAAATGACGGAAATTACTATAAAATATACACAACTTTCAGATCTAGTGAATGTGACCTAGATTAGAAGAAAATAAATACACATATACAACAATATTGTAGGGCTGGGTGTCAATTAAAAATTTTAACCAGATTAATTGCTTCCCCTTATTCGGTTTGTTCATTACCATGCATATTTAATTTTTACAAAAAGTCCAAATTAATTTTTTCCCTTTCCTACTGCTGCATATGTTACAAGCGGTGCAATATACAATTTTGGATTTAAAATCAACCTTGATGTGTAGTAGAAAAAAGGCAAAAGTCATCCACAATCACAAATGTTATTACTTCAGCCGCAGAGGCAAAGAGGTTTGTTGATATTCTCCGGCAATAGCGAACTCCTTTGTTTGTTCACAGCAGTCTCTGCTGCGCTAAACAAACACTCGTGTTAAAGTGGCTAGGACGCACATAACCTCCATTTGTTTGGAGTTCCATATCTTGCCCCTACAGTTTAGTTTAGGTCAAAATATCCCCTAAAGTATGCCTTCATACAGGTGTACTCGTGCCACGTGGTGAAAGCATTGAATTTTTACCTTTTTTGTTAAAAGTTAACCGGTTAAAATCATTAATTGCAACTAAAGCATTAGTCGAATAATTGGTAGTTTAATTGATCAAGAGCCCAGACCAGGGTATAAGATAGACAGGTGGGGAAACGATAGCCAAATGAGCGACCGGATTGTGTCCCCCTCAGTTCTCTCTTTTTCTGTGGCGCCATCTATGTGGAGCACCGCGAACTCTCACTCCGGGTGGGCGACCGGTGGCGACCGGCTAAACTGACGGAGATGGTTTCTCGTGGATTTTCAATGGAGGACTGTCGTGCTCTCGGTTTATTTTGCGCACTTTCCCATAGAGTTCTATGCAAATCCGATTCCAATTTTTCCCTCTCGCCGCAGCGCCATCTGTCGCAAATCGGGGGTACCCGCAAGCAGACGAGTACACAATCCGGTCACGGCGCTGCCGTAGGCTTCTATGGGCAGTTTCCCCACCTGTCTATCTTACACCCTGGCCCAGACCTACAATGTTGGCAACAACCCTTAAGTCCTATAATGCGTGTATCCAATACATTATTTCAGGGGCAATTGTTTAAATGTGATTAGAACAGATTAAAGCTTATTACTACTACGCAGCCAAGTAAGATTGTGGCATTAGGCGATAGAATGAATCCCTTCTTAGGCTGTCAGTGACTATAGTTGCCATCACCCCTCTAAAAGATTGCCATGGACTTTGAGCAGGGACTTGTGATAATTGTAGTAGGAGCCAAGGCCGGTGCACATTGCCAGTCGTCTTGCTCTCCCAGAGGTAAACCATTGGGCTGGGGACCGAAAGCTTATTGGTTCAATTTCTGGTGGGGGATGAGTTGGTTTAATTGTGACAGATTTACTTATGCTGTGAGTTGTGCTGACATGCCCGGCCAGACGGAAAACTCTGGGAGTAGAGGGTTCTGTCATTAAGTATTCCATGGTTCAATAATTTTAAGCATCACATGATTTTTAATCTTGATTGTTTATTTATTTCCAGATACACAGGCAAACCTTACTGCTTGTGCAAGGAAGCACATGCATGTCCAGACTGAAGACAGGACCACTGGCAGTACTGCCCCTGTCTGCACTGCAAATTCTCCTCCTCCTCCTCCTCCTCCTCCTCCTCCTCCTCCTCCTCCTCCTCCTCCTCCTCCCCCACCTCCTTCAGTTCTTCCCCTGGCTGAACGGATGCCCTCTCCCATCCCCTCGTATTCGAGGGTCCACAGCACACTTCCAGCCCCGTGGGATCTGATGCCTCAGACTCGGAGGATGAAGAGGGCTCGGAGGATGAAGTTGAGCAGTGCTCGGAATTCTTCCCATCGTTTAACGAGACCTTCGTGGGGTAAATCTTTCTACTTTATGCAATCGTTGCATGGTTTGTGCACTTCCAGATAATGCTCTGCTAATATGTCACTCACTCAGGTAAACTTTTCCAGAAAAAGTTCACACGTAACTATAAAAAATACATTTTCCCACGCTATTTTTTCTTTGAAAAATAGGCGCCTGCGCATATGCATTATCCACATCTCCTGTGTACAAGTGCACTTATTTATAAATAAATATTCGTGTTTCTGTTTTGTTTTTTACCTTGGGGGAGGGAGGGGGGGTTAGAGGGGGTCTTTTTCCTGGGGATTTGGTGTGATAGTTTTCATTCAGTTCAATCAATCAATCAATCAATTTTATTTACATCGTCATCAGATAGTGATGTGGGCTGCAGAGGCAAAAAGTCAAAACAGTTTTGACTTGACAAGGCCTCTGCAGGAATGTTTGCTTGATTGAATACTTGGAATTGAATCTGTTCCAATCAGAGAAGGGAACGAGATGATGGGAGTGGTTCCTGAAGAATGAAGCAGTCTTCTGGACAGTTTTGTGGGGTTTTTGTTCTGAGCTAGCACAACATACAGCTGTAGCTAGATTTCCTAGCTGAAAGCTGGGTTTTTTCCGCTTTTGTCTAACGTTGGATAAAATCGGCTCAGGAGTTCATTTTCGGGTTTTGCCGCCCATATAGCGAAAACACGAAACATAATATATAGCCACCAGTCAGTTGTGGCCTTTCTTGAAGTAAGCATAGATTACCATTTTCGTGTTATTTAAGCAAAAGGTCACTAGCAATTGTCACTTCCTGATTTAATATATTTTTCTAATGAAATTGGTTAGAGAGTAAACTGGAATTTCAAGAACGTATCAGATTGACTTGATGCCAGTTACATATAGGTTAGTTTCACGATACACCATTTTAGAGTCTAAAAAGGCTGGTAAACCTCTTTCTGCGTGTGCTGTATTCCTCAGCATACAAGCGGTACTTCATTAGCATCCTTTTCAGTGTTGCTAAATCTCCAGAGCATGCCAAGTGACTCTGCCAATGATGGCAGTGAAGAAGAACAATGAGGGCTATATTTGGCTCACACTAACTCTCACTTGCTTCAATTTATCTTCCTTCAGAGTTGCCCTGAGTGCTTCTTGCAGTAGCATTTTCCTTGCCGACAAGCCATCTGTTCACGCACGGGCTTATCTCAAATTTCAAGAGCAGTTGACCAGTATGAAAATTGAGTGCCACTCAATGCTTCTCTGTGTCTCTGGCTACTCCAACGAAGGCACTTAATCAAAAGCCAAAGGAACTTGTGTGAGCAGGAAAAAACTGCCCTCCATGCTGTCTCCCCAGCATGGATTCTGGGGAGACTACGTAGCGGAAGTATATCTTGTGGACTGGCTTTAATGACAAGTTACAGTTAAAAAAACTAAAACACAGAAGACAAACTACCTTCCTGAGTGGCTCTCACTTTTACTGTTGCCCTCTATTTTTCTAAATTATAGACCCCAATGACTAAGCAAAATAGTTGTCATGACAGTTATTCCAATGCGCTGATTCTGTTCCAGATTTGACACCACCACTGAAGAGGTCTCACCACGGGATGACCGCAAATTCATTGTGTTCGAGAGCAGCCTCAAAAAGCTCTTCAAGGTGTGCCGGACATGCTACGCGCCATGCAAGAGTGTATCTCGCGTGTCTGGCACAATGCTCAAGGTGCAGACGCTCTGTGCCAAGAATCACTGCCTCCTATGGAGAAGCCAGCCCGTAATGAACGGCAAGGCGGCCGGCAACGTGCTAATGTCAGCAGGCATACTTTTCACCGGTGCCAGCCCCACCAGCGTGCTCAGAACACTGGAGCACATCAACATTCAGGTGTTCACGCTTCGGACCTTCCACAACTACCAAAGAGGCTACCTGCTCCCTGCAATTAACAAGGTAAAAAGCAAGGCTGTACACAGTTAGGGGTCATTTGTACTCCCTCGTTAATATGAATGCCTCGCTATATACACAGCATTTTCGGGGACGAACTGGGGAAATACATGCAATTTTGTCCTGTTATTGCGGATAACTCAGATTATGCAGATTATGGACACATTTTTTAGGGGAATGGAAGTTCCCATATTAACGAGACATCACTGTACTACCAAACAAATCGGTCACCACATTATCAAGACGTGCCACTACCATTCTCTCTAGTTCTTGTAATTCGCTCTATGTGTGAGTAGATCTTTACCGATAAATAGTCTTCAATTTCAACTATGCCTGTGCTGATTTGAACCCACATTATACCTTTTCGTATTTTGAATTTACAGTCTCTCTGGTAACTTGTCTTGAGAGATGGCCTTGTCCTTGCAATAAGAGTGTGGACAAATGAGGTTGTCTTGTGAGCTGTGCTGTGTGCTTTGTGCAACCTCATCAAAAAACCCTATGTCTCAACCAGATCTGGCGAGAACAACAAGAGGAGCTGTTTCTTCAGCTGGAAGGTCAGGAGGTGGACCTCGCTGGCGATGGGCGGTGCGACTCACCCGGATTCTCGGCCAAATACATGACCTACTCTCTGCACGCTGCTCAACTCAACAAGATTATACACTTCGAGCAGGTGCAAGTCGGGGAGGTGAGCTACAGCTACTATGGCAGTCTGGCCTTGTTACATAAATAAGTTTTCCTCCTCTCCAAAAGTGTGCAGCAGTCAAGTCCAGCACCTCCATGGAGAAGCATGCCTTCCTCAAATGTCTGGAGAAAGTGAAGGATCGCGGGCTCAGCGTTGTGTCCATGACAACGGACCGGCACGTACAAATAGCAAAGCACATGCGCACGGAGGAACCTACCATCCGACATTACTTCGATGGCTGGCACATCTCAAAAGGTACTGAAAATACAAGCAGGGATTTGTGGCTAATTCTTTATAAATAGCAGAAATCAGGACCACTCAGATTATACAAACATCTTTATGTGGCTATGCAGTGTATGCAGTCAAAGCTATAGGTGTTCATGCATCCCCGTATTCCAAGCGCTGATCAAAGCTGTAGCACACTCTTGGGTGTTGCTCAGCCGAGCTATGGAAACATGTTATGCATTTGCATTTTTATATGCATGTGGTGTATATCTTCCCAAACATTCTCTACAATAAACATAGAACAAACAGCTGCTTTTCAATGTACATGAAGCCACTAACATTTAGCCTTGAAAAAAGAATATTATAAATGTAATATTCTTCCAATTCGACATTCATTACAGGCATCAAGAAGAAGCTGGCTGCCCAGGCAAAGCGAGCTGGGTGCAGCGTGCTGGACGTTTGGATTCAGCCTGCCAGCAATCACCTCTTCTGGTGTGCTGCCCTGAGCGATGGCAACCAGGAGCTACTTCTCGACATGTGGAAGAGTGTGCAAAACCATGTTGCTAACAAGCACACAGACCATCCAGGGCTCTACACGCATTGTGCACATGAGGACCTTGGAGAAAGGGAGTGGCTTGTTCCTGGTGAGTGTGTTTAATAAATATAAACTTGAAAGTGTTTCTGGCAAACGCCTCGCATTCACCGCTCTCATTACTACTACCTATTCTACCGTCTTTCCACCAAGATCGATCAAAACAGGTGCTATGCGTCATGTAAGCCTTTTCAGTGCTACACAACCTCACATCTTGCACGTCACTGCACCCATGGTGAAACTCACATGGCACACTCTCAGCACTTAATTGACCCTGATAGCTCGTAGTGCCAACTGGCATCCGCTTTATGGTGAACAAAAGTATAGGTATACTTTAACTTACATATTCAAGCTGCAGAAAAATTCAGGGCAGCAGTAGTTTGTCCTTTTCTGAATCAATTGTGTGGTGTATGCTAATATGATGTGTGGACTATTACTTCACATAGCTCAAGCATAAGGAGGCATAATTGTATCAGGAACAGCAAATAAGAGACTAGGTACTGCAGTTTAAGTGTGCTATGCTATGCATGCATGCTTGTGCAAACAAAACTCTCGCTCAAGTCAACATGCGCACCTTATATATCTTCAGCTTCATTTGCACTTGTAGTAAAATAAAGTATAATGCCTGCCGGTGCAGTGGGTCTATATTTCTCAGGCGACATTCTTGTTCACAATGAAAATCCGTCAGCACGTCACTGATTATAGTTTCAACCTAAAAATGACACGTTTACAACTCCCTGTAATGCCGAATTAGAGCGCAGCTCACATCTGGAAGTTCCACTCTAACCTCTGCCAGTGCCAGGGAGCAGGACAGCAGGAGCAAGGCGGGAGAACGAGACAGCACTTTGACGAAGCATGAATACTCTTTCCTCTCTCGATGTCATCCTACTTCCTGTCGGCTCTGTCGATGACTGCTCGGCGTTTTTGATTTCCTCAGCATTAGACGTTTTCCTGCATGACTGGTATGAAGTTCTTTGTCTTGCACAAAATATTCGGTTAGTGCTGTAGACGAGAGATACAGAGCTACCACGAGCAAGCCGTTGTCGACCTTGGCGGCACACAATTTAACAACTTCGTCCGACGTGTCACAGAGATCGATGGGTACACCCATGAGCAATATGAAGGTGAACAGCCCTCTTCTTGTTTTTGACACTCCTGCAAGTTTTGGAACAAGCTCTGTTCCAGAAGAGGGCTAGAACGCAAAGTTTAGACCCTTGGCCACATACTATTTGAGACGTTGAGAGTTAATATAGCTTTAGGGAGCCGTAAAACAGGCAAGAAACCAGGTAAGGTGTTCACCTTCATATTGCCGGCGGGTGTACAACACAGACCCACCATACCCATGTAGATGGCCACTTGGATAACAAGTACACCACATTTTCATACGTGCCTCTCTGTGATTTATGAATGGTGATATCACTTGCCTGCACAACGGGTAGCTGGCATGGCACCATGACAGAACAGCACACGACAAAACAGCACGCGACAAAACAGCACGGTCAAAACAGCACGCGTCAGAACAGCACAGCGTCAAAACAGCACTGCGACAAAACAGCACGCGTCAAAATAGCACGCGACAAAACAGCACAGCGTCAAAACCGCCCAGCTGACAGAAGAGCACGTGCCAAAACAGCACAGCGACAAAACAGCACAGCGTCAAAAGGGCACAGCGACAGAAGAGAACGGCGTCAAATTAGCACCGCGACAAAACAGCAGTGGGAAAACAGGACATTGACAATATAGCTAAGGTTTGGCGGTTTCGGTTTTTATTATTTTGAAATTCGGCGTACTTTTTTCGGTTTTGTTTTTTCCAAACACAAGTTTTCGGTTTATTGCGGTGAATATTTGTAGACTCATAAACTTCTCGGTTCTTTTTGGTTTATTGTCGAAAACCAGTATACTGACGAAGATGCCATATTTAAGAGCGTTTGTGAGTAAACCAGGTACTGGTTTTCTTATTTGTTGCTGTCTGTGGCAGCTCACGCGACCTGTTTTGCAAGACGCACTCGGGCCCTATCGTGATCTGACATTATCGTCGTGTGTTCGTATTTGTGCACAGGACGAACATGAGCTTCACTACCACTTCGGCCGAAGAGGCAAATATAAAAATCCAGAAATTTGCAAGCATTGTACTAGTGCGTTTTTTCCCCATCTTCACGACAGCGAGATGTGGTAAATTCGCACCGATCACAAAAACGACAATAAAACAATCGGTTTTATGCTCTCCTCTAGTAGACGGAAGCTAGGAGTGTTAAACAATGTGCGGCATTTACAGACGTTCTTGATTTTCATTGTTCAGTTCACGATTAAACACTCTTCTTTGAACGAAGAATTCGGCACACATATCCCTAGCAGGTGAAAAACCCAGATTTCGCCCTAGAGACCCCTGCGGCCCCGGAGCTTTTGTTGAAAGTTGAACCGATCTCGGAGACAATCTGAAAACTGTGAAAGGAAGGGGTCATACGGTCAATAATAAGTCACATCCTCCCCCCCCCCCTCTTCACACCCACCCGTCCAAACGCCCTCGAAAGTACTGACCCTTTTCGGTTAAAACCGAATTTTGAAAAATGAATTCGGCGTACTTGTACCGGTGTAATTCGGTTTAAGCAGAAAACGCTGAACACTAAATAGAGTGTATGGAGTTAAAAAATGCATGTATCAAGAGAAGGCACTGTGAAGGAATGGTGGGTCTAGGCTGGTCCGTATTCTGGCTATTTCTAGAGCAGATCTGCTAATTTTGACGCGCAAGTTTGCTGGTGATGTCGTCTACAATATATGAATCAATCCCACGGCAATGTGCTGTCGTTAGTTGTTAAAAGAAAAACAGAAAGCGTTGCGGCAACGGTGTGCTCAACGGCAGCAGCATTGAGCCTGTGGCATGTTTCTGCTTCACCGGTTTCCACTCGATCGAGGCCTTCGTCGGCAATAATCTGTGAATTTAACTCAAAACAACTTCTCGCCTGCAAGCTACAGCTAGCCGCCTGTTTCCGGGACATTTTATTCACGGCGAATGAATCCCGCAGAGTCTGCGCCCATGGTGCACCTTCAATGCGCTCGACATTAAAGCAACCTTATCTTACCTCTAATCGGCGTATCTCCCGCTTTTTATTTATTTATTTATTTATTATTATTTTTTTTTGGGGGGGGGGCGTTTTACGCTAGGTTGGTAATTACGAAACTACGGAACCTCACCGGAACGCCGTAAACCAAGCGGTTCATAACTTGAATTTATGGATTTATTTTTCCCAATAACTTTTCCTCTTTCGCTGGTTCTACAAAGAAGACCAGACAACGCGGCCAACATCGACCTGAAGAGATCACCTCTAACTACCCAATCTCTTCAGAAATCAGCGCAGTTAAGTAGCAGAAACTACTGCTAATTTTATTTGTTTTAGCAATCACACAGCAGCAGCTCTCGGGACACTGACTTGAGTGCGATCCCGTCGCCGCCAAAGTACTTTTTTTATTGTTTCTCCACTAGCTGTTAAATAATGCCACGCAATATCCAACCCTTTTTTTTTTGGGGGGGGGGGGCTCTGGGTTGCAGAGTTTGGTAAGCACTGAAATAGGAAATACATTCCTTTATAACATAGCGACAATAAATGAAAGGGTCAAGGAGGTTTGAAATTATTCGCGCAGAGAGAGGTGAAGAGCGCTCTCGAAGTTGCTCCATGCGTGCTGTTTTGTCGCTGTGCTGTTTTGACGCCGTGCTGTTTTGGCACGTGCTCTTCTGTCGCTGTGCCGTTTTGACGCTGTGCTGTTTTGTCGCGTGCTATTTTGACGCGTGCTGTTTTGTCGCCGTGCTGTTTTGACGCTGTGCTGTTTTGACGCGTGCTGTTTTGACCGTGCTGTTTTGTCGCATGCTGTTTTGTCGTGTGCTGTTCTGTCGCGTTCCCAGCTGGCATCTCTCCTCCTCCTACTCCCCCCGTCCTCCTCCTCCTCCTCCCCTCCCCTGCACGTTGCATTATGGGATGTTTCGCATAATGTACCGCGCGGTAACGGCGACGTCGATGCCTCTCAAGCCGGAAACGGGCGCCTAAAAGCTGCGCTCTAAAATGCCATTACAGTATTTTTATGTACCAACTACGCAGAAAATAAGATAACTATTGTAGAAAGAACCTGAATGGAAAGCTTGCCCATTTCAACAATACAGGTACCCGTGCACATGACAAGTTTGTGGAAGTGACGATGGCGCCGCGTCTCCTCAAGGACATTCGGCAACTGGCCCCTTCCACTCATACCTTCAGCCTTGAAGCCTTCCACAGCGTCTTGATCGGGTTCGCCCCGAAGTCAGTGTGCTTCTCATCTGATGGCATGCGTGCGAGGCAAGTCGTGAACAAACTCATTCACGAGTATTCATATTTACAAGGATCCTGGTATTATTTTTCTCATTTCAGAACACAACTCGCCATTTTGCACTTCAACGAAAATGCCAACAGGGAGCAAGCTGTTTCGGCTGACGGATCTCTGCAATTTAAGATCAAACATCCGAAATCCAGAAAGGGAGTGAAGGTTGTCCGTCCCAAGCAAGCTGAGCCTACATACAGTAAGTAGTGTGTTGGGAACCCTGTTTATTTTTATATCTAAAAGGATGAATACGTTCAATTCTGCATATAAGTGTCATCAACAGAAGTAGAAGTTGAGTTCTCCTTGGCTAATGATGTCCTGGGGATCCCTTGGGTTCTTAGCATCCCAGTCTCAGAACCCATGCAATATCCAAAATATTTACTAGTATCTGCAGGTTTGATAATGAAGGCTTGCAGATAACTCTCGAGAGTGCATGGGCCCACAGAGACTGCTTTACTACACCCTTTTTGTTCACACAAAGTGCATTTTGTAGCCGGTTTACATGTTTTGTTTAAAGAGAATGGATGCATTAAAATCACTGTATGTGCATCACTTCTATTTCAGACTATGTTGACCTGCTGCTCACAGAAACTGAAAAGTGCTGCAAACTGTGGCGGTCATTTAGGATTGCCTTTGCAGCGAACAAATCTGCCGCCCCACCCCCATGAGCCACTCATTCCCCGGGCCTTCAAAAGCCGAACTGGTGGCGACAAGGAGGTCAAGGTTTGCCACTGGCTCAGGGAGGACTTCTCTCTAGATCAGGTGGGCACTCTCCTACCATTAGTCACTGGCATGAGATTTGGAGGAAGGGGGAAAGGGGGGGGCATAATGCCCCATTTCTACACCACGGCCATTAGTTAATCAATGATTACAAGAACACATATTACTTTCAGAACAATTTATTGTGATTGACAAGTTTCCTCTCAACTATAAACATGGTAGAAGCTAGAAATATTGTACATTACAAAACCTACTTTACAAATTCAAAACATTGAATTAATTCTTATTCCATTCCTCCTCACATATTTAGAGGAAGTATGTCAATTAGAAGACTGCATATTAAAATCAAATTAAAATGCAATATTTTTCAGCTAATATTCTGGATAGAAGTTTTTCTACTCAACTAAATATGTTGCAGTACAAGAAACTTTGTCCAAACTGCGAGCTAAAAACATGCTTTCCGTGTAATGCTTGTCAAAATATTAGGCCGTGGCGAAAATTAGCTACCTCTGTGAAGTCCTCATTTCAAATGCTTTTTGTTCACGTTCCGGCCATTGAAAAGCATGCCCAGGTATGCACCTGATCTCACCACACTACAATCTCCTTCCGCACAACGAATTCCCTCAGCTATGGTCAATGTCACCATGACAACAAAGCGTTTTCTTTATAGAGGGGCACGTAAATGCAGCATCTAAAGCCAGCAATGGCAGACGCTAGCCAAAGTCAGTCGCACCATTGTGGAAGTCGACGCTGAGGGTGCATACTTGGGCTCTTTCGTCATGCTTTATGAGCGGGGCATGGACAAAAAAGAGTTCAAAATGGCGACTTAATGCAGATAGCTGATTTTCTCCAACGCCTAATATTTTGACGAGCCTCACACGAAAAGCATGCTTTTCTGGCCATCCGATCGCTGTTTGTTTTTCTTCTGGAACGTAAGACTAAAGTACCAAACTGCCAAATAACACACTGACTATAGTCTTTCATCCTGCATAAGGCTTCAATTAAACCGATCCACATTCTCAAACTGCACAATCTAACTACCGTAAAATTCCGAACAAGCGGCCCCCCGCCCCCTCCCCCCCCGCACGCACGCAAATCAAAATTACCTGCAAAGTGTGTGTGCGTGTGGGGAGCGCTATCTTGGAACTGCACCAAATTTCAAGATGGCGACTACAAAAATTCTACCAGAAAAAGAAAAAAGAGCATTGCACATGGATTTAATATTTTATTTATCTCTGAGAACATGGACTTTATTAGGCCAAAA
>JAZHYW010002965.1:0-12105 GCA_037355805.1 Ixodes ricinus
TGTGCGCCGTGAAGCGCGTTTAGTAGCTCTTCGATGAGCGGAAGGGGTGACTGTCAATTACCACCCCTTTGTTGGCGCTACAGAGTGTCAACGCACATCCGAATGGTTCCGTCCCTCTTCTGGACTACCACAGTAGGTGACACCAATTCTGATGCTTTGATGCGTTCAACGACCCCTGCTCCTTCGACACCCTTAATCTCTTCCAAACAGTTTGGCAAGGCGCTTGTGGAATTCGCCTCCTTTGATGTTTGACAGGTGGAACTGAATGACCAATTTTCACCTTGCACTCGACTACCTTCTCTCTACCCAGGCCGGGGGTGAAGATATGATTAAAGTTCCCCGAGTCACCAAGAAGTGTCGCCTGGACTGAAGGATGCTTTGCCGGCACTGCTGCGGCAGGTGGTATTATTGCCGTCGATGCTTGCGGATGAGGACGAACCGCCCACGCTTCTTCCGGCGCTGCCGAAGAGTCATCCGGCGGTGAAGCTACGCCTGATGATGATGGGGACTACTCTGGTTGCCTGATCTTCTATGACATCATCAGACTGCGATTGTAACAAGAAGGAACTGGTGGGCTGGATGACGCTTGGTCAGGTTGGTCTGTCTTCGTGTAAGAGCACGTTTTGGTTGTTCCACAGTTCACTCATTTGGAATGCCCAGTGCTACTGCGGCGTCCGTGCCAAGTAGCGACGTGCCTATGTCTGCGATGTAGAGCAAGACTTGTGCCTGTCGATGTGTTGACGTTACGGTAACCGAGAAGGCACTAAGGACGTTGATGGGTTCTTGGGAAAAGTTCAATAACGTGACTTGTGGCGGCACAATCTTTGCATCACTGGCGAATGAACGTGTGCGGGTGGACTTGTCCATTATAGAGATGGACGATCCCGTATCTAACAAGAATGACAGCATTATCCCAAACACTTTGAAGCTGATCAGATTTCGCGCTTTGGAAGGCTCCTGTCGCCGGGTCGACAAATCAGGGGTCCTTTAGGAGCCCTGATTTGTCGTCGTCGTCGAAATCCAATAGAATTTGTTCAACTTGCTCGCGCAGGGTCCAAGGAGAGTAGGCTCGGCGCGCGCTTCTGCATGCATCTCCGAAATGACCACGATGGCCACAGTTGTGGCGGTAAAGGTTCTGTGCTGGGCAGGTGTCATGGCTCCGGCAACGTTCCCAGCCGTGAACACTGTTGGAGCACGTGCGCCCATGACTTCTTGGGTTGTCCCGTTAGGAAGGCTGGTGTCTCGCGAAGTCTTGCCGCGAACAAGTTGATGGTGTGAACTGGATTACTCTGCAGTCTGACGATTTTATAAAAACTGAGCGCCCACCTCCGGAAATTGGTCGCGGCGGGTACCGCCACAGGCTGCACAGGACGGAGCAGCTGATGAAAGTCTGTCACGCATGCTCCGGGAGGACGATCTTCGCCTATAGGGAGTATTCACTGGACGCTATATTTTGTGGGCGCTGTTTAGAGCGCATGCTCAGGAACGAACTCAGCTTGATAAGACCGGCACTCTTGATGGTGCGGAATGCACGTTGCAAAAGAACTGTGGAAGCTCGCCATCAGCAGGTGCTCAGCATTCGCGCACACAGCTATAGCGCCGCCAGTGAATACTCCCTATAGGGAGTATTCACTGGCGGCCGCATATCTGTGTGTGCGACTGCTGAGCACGTGCTGACAGCGAGCTTCACAGTTCTTCTGCCACGTGCATTCCTCACCATCAACATTGCCGGTCTTGGTAAGCTATTAATCTGAGCTCGTTCTTAGCATGCGTCTAAACATCGCCCTCAAGTATGGCGTCCAGTGAATACTCCCTATATGCAGGGCTGATGTCTGGGATGAGGACGACAACTCTACTGCCGGTGCGGAGCCTTCCGAGTTGGCTCATTTCTTGACGACGGCAGAGATCGTTGCCATGAATAGCCTCCTCTTGCCGGTGAACTTGCTTCAGAAGACCCTATTTCTGGTTGTAACCCTAGCAAGTCACTTGACGGTTCGGGGACGGCGTTGTTATACTCTGTTTCACCTTTTGTCCTACCGCAGGAAAGGCTGCAAGCGCGAGCAGCTTGTTCTAGGGCACATCTTGGCGGCACAAGCTTTCGTGCGTTAAGAGCAGCTCCTAACGCTATGAGCTCGAGCTTCTAGGCTTCCTGTGGTCAACCACGGTGGAAGAAATACATTTAGTTGGTGACTCTGGCCGCTCTTCCCGCGAAGAGCGAGCCACCAGATCGTGTTCGGAGCTAGCATCGAACCAGGAGTATACTCTGTTACACCTTATGATGTACCGCAGGAAAGGCTACAAGCGCGAGCTCCTTGCTCTGGGGCACATCTCGGCGGCACATAGCTCTCGTGACTTAAGAGCGGCTGCCAACGCTTTGAGCTCGCGCTTCTAGCATTCGCTGCGGTGCAACATAAGGTGAAGCGAAGTATATAGTTACTTCCGCGCCGCCGCGGAGGGCGCTGAGTGTGAGCACCGTGGGTATGAGGTCTCTCCTCGGCGGCCCACGGTTTCGGGGGCGTAGCTTGCTCGCCTTTTCGCGGTGTGGTGGTGGTGTGCGGCCAGTGGCTGGACTCATGTTTTGCTTTGGTGCTGTGTCCATCAAAGGTGCCACCATCGTGCACGAAGGTGAGCCTTAACGAAGAAGAAGTTATGCTATAAGGATGGGAAAGACGTGCTTCGTTCGAACTGCAATTCGGGGGACCGGAACTGTGCAGAACGAGTGTCCTTGTTGAAGGCTCCATCGAATGACGTTCACCTGGAGCAGTGGCGTCGTGCAATCCCGAGGGCCGATCGCAAGTTACTACCTAGTCGCCTCATCTCATTGACCAAGTGAAGACCAAGCTTCACCCGTCTAATTTCTGTCAAAAGACTGGGATTGCGAAGATGTCCTGACAGAAAAGGCTGTAGGAAACCAAGGCTGTGGACTGCATACTATACGGTGTAACTGGGTTTTTGAGTGTGAAAATGAAAAAAAGCTACACGCTGCCCTGTATGCCGATCCGCTTTGAGCATCGACAAAAACACTTCTGCTGAAGCAGCACTGACAAACGTGAAGAACAGAGGAGGCCTTATACACCCCAAAAAGAACCTTTTCCAGCTACTGAAGAAAGCGGAACAGTTCTTCGTGGAAAATAAAAGCCACCAGACTGTCTACTGGGACACAATCGAGAGTGTTCTTGACAACATGCACAATAACGTTTCCATGCGCTGAACACAAAGAAGAAACAGTTGCCCATTTGCTCCACTACTACTTCAGCATGCGAATGCGACAACACTGTCAGCATATTACCATGAGTATGAATAAACAAGCTCAAGAAAAGAAGAAATCAGCAAAGCAGCGCTTGTCTTAGTTCAAGAGCATGGGCGAGAAACACAGTATGTTGGAGATAGCGTTCTTTGGTAATATGCAGTGAATTCAGCTTTTGTGTACATTTTAAAGGGAAAATATTTGTCAGGTATTTTTTTACAGATGAAAAGTCATTTATGTCCTATAACCGCTACTATTGTTTGACTTTCAGTCACTGTGTCATCATGTCAGTCAGTATGTCATCATACTGTGTGATCATTTCAGTCACTATGTCATCATAAATATAATTCTTTTTCTGCTCACAAGGTTTGTATGTTCCACAGTACAAGTTGACATTGTATGTATAAACCCATTTGTAATGCTATAACCTTTATGCGCATGTAAGAAATTATTTTGGCCCCACTATGTAACATTATTAGAATTTATTTTTCAATAAGAAGGCAGGAGCAGGGTGGAAAAAATCACCCGACCTCCCTATAAAGCCACGCAATGTGTGTAAACAATTTACGGAACTGTTACCAAACTTGCTGTTTGACAAAACATGCGAGCACGACCGAGCTGTTTACTCTAAATTACTCTAAATTATTGAAGGCCCAGTAGATTGTGCCGGGAAGTTTTATATTTATACGAGTATTTTTGTCACGTTAAGTCATCATCGGAATGTTCTTGTTTAAACAAACAGGAACCGCACGGGGAAAAAGCAATCACTGCCAGTGCGCCAACTTAAATCCATCATTTCAGTACACAGTACACAGGGACCGAGCAAATAATGCGTAATTCCCTTCACGAGCCCTCTAAACAAGCCTTCACAAGCCCCTCTAAACTTGGGCACCATCTATCCCCGTGCGCGTGAAGCGCGCTCGCGCGCCGAACATAATGTGGTCGCCGCGTGAGACAGAAAGTCATCACCTAAATGTATTTCTTCCACCGTGGGTACAACATAAGGTGAAATAGACTATAGGGACGCCCATTCTCGCACCTCACGTCGTGAGCGTTCAAGGTTCAGAACTGTCTGGATGACCACGTCAAATGGAAGAGCGGCATCCAGAACCATACGCTCCTGAATTTCGGTCGACGCGACGCCAATCATAAACTGCTTCCGAACCTGCTCTTGGGTTTGGTTCCCGAAGTTGGCCGGAATTGCAAGTGCTCGAAGCGCCGACAGGAAGTCTTTGAGCGACTCACCCTCTTGTTGTTTCCGACTGTGAAATTTAAGCTGTTGCAGAGTTACGTTCGTAGGTTGCGTGAACTCTGCTTCCAGAAGCCTTACGGTCTCTGAGTAGACGTCTGTCGCAGGTTGACCGACAGCATCTCCGCCGCTTGCTGTTGCCGACGTTGCTGGCGCCTGTTCAACAGCAAGCTGTGGCATTGGTAGAGAGTCGAATATTTGCTGACCGGTCTGGCCGAGACAGCTGAGCAGCATGGCTTGCCGACGCTCTGGGTCGTAGTCTCGAGCACCAGTGGCCAACAAATATCGCTCGAACATCCGAATCCACTGTTCCCATGGAATGGGCGGAGGACCCGGCTTCGCCAAGAACTCCGGAGGAAGTCGTCCACCAGACGCCATTGTCGAGTTGACTCTGAATGGAGGCCGTTCTATTCAGCCGCCATCTTGATTGTCGCTGGGACGAAGCAGGCTTGTCCAGCAGGATCACTCGTCGGGGCGGGCCGACCGACGAAATTGGAGACCGAGCCGTTGCTTGCCCAGGAGAACGGTAAGGCCAAGGGACCTCCTCGTCGCCAGAAATGAATGTAGAGTCCCCGGGTGTGGGGACGTGTGTCAAGAACGACCAGTCCAGTCGGAGCTCTCAGGAAGACTGCTTTATGTCACGAGACATTCCAATTATATCAAAGAAAACAAGGAAGAGAAAGAATGATGATAGCATATGATAGATAGGACAACACAGAGAAGAAAAGGAAGTGATAACGAAACACGATGAACACAACAGTTACGTTACCAATTCTCCCACCTCCACTGGACCCCTGGGTTCTTCACTTCGGGGAATGGTCGTCGTCACGAGCCAGGAGAGCTCCCGGACGTGCGGCTCAAACCCCGCCTCTAACAGCGTGTAGAGCACGACACGGCACAAGTTCCCGTATGCCCGGCCGTCTGAATCGTGTGAACTAAAGTTATGGCGGCGTCACGCATGCGCCGAACGCTTAGTGAGATCGGTCTATTCAATGGATTGGACTCGACTGTTTATGGTTGGTAAGGTACGAGTCTAACCATGCCAAGAGGTTTTTTATTATTTAGTACCTGTTTCAGCTGATGTAATAACTTGGGATGGGGAACCCTGTCGAATGCCTTTGCGAAATCTAAGAAAATAACATCAACTTGACCATCACTATCGATTACTCTACCAAAATTATGAACCGTGTGAAGAAGTTGTGTCACAGTCGAGCACCCTCTACGAAACCCGTGTTGTTCATATATTAGAAATGATGTGGGCTCTAGAAAAGTTATGATGTGCTTGAAAATGAAATGTTCAAGAACCTTACTACATGTACTCAACAACGATACAGGTCTATAATTGAAAACGCTCTTTTTCTCACCACTCTTATATACAGGTACTACTTTGGCTACTCTCCAATCTTGTGGCACCAGACCGATTCTCAAACTGCAAGAATAAGTATCATGAAGAAACTTGGAACACCATTCGGCGTACTTTTTAAGGAAAGCGTTAGGAATTCCATCCTGTCCACACGACTTTCTAATGTCTAACCGTAGAAGGCTATCGAAGATCCCTTCTGTAGTGACTACTAAGTCGCTGATTCCGTAACTGTCATAAGTGAATGATGGCAAGACAGAGTTATCAAGAGTGTACACAGATGAAAAGAAATGATTAAACTCTCTAGCGATGCACTGTTCATCGACAAGCATCAGCCCGTTATGAATAATCTCTTTAATTGTTACACTACTTTTTTGTGAAATGCGCCCAAAACTTTCTGGGATTTTCTTCGAGGAAGCTGTGCATTTTGATATTGAAGTAATTATATTTGGATATGCGCACCAGGGCACGTAATTGATGTCGGAGAGAAGGAAGCAAAGTATCTGAACTTGTATGGAATCTTTCTATTCGATTTATCTTTGGTTTAGATGTAAAATTTCACGCGTCATCCACGGACTGTGTTTCTTTCTTTTAACTGACCTCTCAAGGACGAACTTGTCGACACATGTAAGAACGACTTGTATGAAGAAAAAAAGCCAAAGCTCATCTACCGACTCCCCATTCGTCTCGGAAAACACAAGAAATCGATCAAGGGCTACATCCTAGAAATCAAGTATGTCGACATCATTTGCTCGATTGAAATCACGATAACGTTTCTCTTCAGTTCCCACGTACACACAGTGCGGAGCGGAGAGGTCGCAGACAACTATAGTTGATGGTCAGATATGCCCTCTGTGATTGAGACATCAAGTACACTTTTGGTAAGGATCTCAGATAGGAATACAAGATCAAGTAGCGATACGTAACCACTTGACATGCGCGTGAGACGTTTCACTACTTGACCTAAATTATAGCTAAAAGCAATATCAACAAGAAGTCTTGAATGTTCACATGTTCACAGATCCCTTTGGGTGTTATATGCCTCTTTCTTCTTTTTTTAGTATATCTTTAAATTTTCTTTTCAATTCTCAGTTCTAGTCTGCTCGCACACACCGGCGGGTGCTCGCTCGTGGAAAGAACGTGCGCCACTTATTCTGAGATCGTCGTTAACGCTGCGGCGTAGCTCGGTGGTAAGGCCTCCGCTTCGCACGCAGCAGACCCTGGATCGGTTTCTGGGGGCGACCTTTTTCAAGGATTTGGCAACATAGGCAACTACAACTACTACTAAACTACATCAACAACGGACGTCTTTTTTTTTTGTGGTGAGAAAAGCCCATAACAGCTAACACTGTAAAAAAATGACATGACGTTTGGTGGACGCAAATCTTACCAGTGTCTCTCAGAGACAAGTCCGGGTCCTGCAAGTATAAAAAATGGTTTAGCGTGTGTTCTTAACTTCTGTTTTAAGAAACGGGATACAATGATAAATAGGCCGGCACTTTGAAAACCTCTGGTTACAAGCAATCGGTCTTGGCACTGGCTGTAAAATTGAATTTGAACCTGGTGAAAAAAAATGGCGTCGAGCTTTAAGCTGTCGCTTTGAAGTAAGAATTTGATCTCGAATTTATTTTTGGGTCCGCGGAAATGTTAATTCACGGTTGAGCCTACACTTAGAAAGCTGAGTGAACAAAATGTTTAGTACCTGTTCTAACACAACGGCGTGTCTCTAAAATATATATATATATATATATATATATATATATATATATTTTTTTTTTTGCAAATTAAAACGAGGAGCAAGCAGCATGGCCGGCGTAGGCCTCGGCATAACGGGCGGGAAAACGTCATGCGAAAGCTTGCCACGGCCCCGCATTCTTCAACTTCACTCTTGCTCTGATTCATGAAGATTCGTTTCTTTATTTATCTCCGACAGAGCACGTGTCAACAATGCCAGAAGCAACGATCTTTCTCAGATATGAAATAAATTTTTGTCTCTCCAAATGTTCTCTTCCTGCGCTTACTGTCTATTTATTTATTTATTTATTCAGGTTACCTCGCAGCGCCTAACTAAGGCATTATTGCGAGGGAGGGATACACATACATGAGCAAATGTACAAAAGCACAGGGCACGACAACATGAGCGCGCAAAACAGATTTGTAGTATTTACATGGTACTCAGTTGAACAGTGGCACGGGCATGAGAACACACGAATCAGTTGAGGAAGTCAGCATTTAAGATATTATCGAAGAACAAAGTTGTAGATGTGATGTTGATTGTATCTTCCGGTAGAGAGTTCCAATCGGTTGTGGTAGAGGGAAAAAAGAAGTTTTAAATACATCCGTCCTACAGTGGTACTCTCTCACTTTTTTTGAGTGATCTCTTCTTCCTGATGTGAAGTGGGGAGGCAGCATGTAGTTAGCTTTATTTATGCCGAGGTAATTATGAAATATGCTATGATACAACTTTAAGCGCATACACTTCCTTCTATGGGCCAATGAGACTAAATGCAGTTCTCTTTTTAGCTGACTAATACTCGATCTAAAATTGTAGTTATTTGCTATAAACCTAGCTGCTCTATTTTGTACTTTCTCCAATTGGTTCACAAGGTAGGCCTGGCTGGGGTCCCAAGAAACACTTGCGTATTCTAAGATAGGTCTAATATATGTAACATATAATGTGCTTTTAATGTTCATAGGACAGTCTCTGAAGTTTCTTTTAATAAAGTTGAGCATCCGAGTTGCTTTTGCGGTTATGTAGTCCACATGTTTTATCCAGGTAAGGTTTTCTGAAAAATATACACCAAGGTATTTTACATCTGATACTGTCGCCAAAGAATTTCCGCTGATGTCATATGTAAATAAGATAGGCTTGCGCTTACGCGTAAAACGTACGTGATTACATTTATTTATGTTTAACGTCATGCCCCATGAGTCGCACCAGGCTGAGATACGGCGGATATCATCTTGTAGTGCCCAACAGTCGGCAATTTTTTGAACTTCAGAATAGACTACACAGTCATCCGCATAGAGCCTTATCTTTGATTTCAGTGACTGGGTAATATCATTGATAAAAATCAAAAATAAAAGCGGTCCCAATACTGACCCTTGTGGGACTCCGGATGTGACTGGTACGGGGGCTGAGTGCTTGCCTTTGATTAAGACGGATTGTTTTCTCTGGTGTAGATAGTCGGTCAACCATGCGATAATGTTAGTCGGTAAGTTTAATGTTAAAAGTTTATGGATGATAAGGGCATGAGGCACTGTATCAAACGCTTTCTGAAAATCAAGAAATATGCAATCTACTTGAAGTCTGTTGTCAAATGAATATGCAAGATCGTGATAAAACTCAATCAGCTGCGTTTCACAAGAAAATCCTTTTCTAAAGCCGTGTTGCGAGGGAGTGAGATAGCTATTTTCGTTTAGATGACTAAAAACATTGCTGTAGATTATATGTTCCATTAGTTTAGAACAGGTGCACAAGAGAGAAATGGGTCTGTAATTTTGAACAACATTTTTTGGTCCATCCTTATGTATCGGAACAACATTTGCCGTTTTCCACTCGCTCGGGAGCTTTCCACTGGAAAGCGACTTTTTGAAAAGGATTTCTAAATATGAAGAGATGATCCCGGAACATTCAGTTAGAACACGATTGGGTATACCATCGGGACCGCCTGCTTTTTCTGTTTTTAGTTCATTTACCATTTTTAAGATACCGGTGTAAGAAATTTCAATTTCATCCATTCTGTTTAAGGAGAGATCATAAGAGAGCGGATAATCATTAGAAACTGCAGGCGAAAATACCGATTGAAAGTAATTATTAAAGAGTGCCGCTTTCTCTTCATCTTCTGTAACAGCTTGACCACTGTCATTAATCGGAGGAATTCCGAGTGCTACTTTGTTTTTTGACTTTACATATTTCCAAAACTCCTTTGGGTTACTTCTTAGTTTATCATTTAAAGACGCATGAAATCTGAGTTTGCATTCAGCCGACATAGATTTGAATTGTTTACTTACAATGTTTAACTGTGAAAGAGAAGAATTATCGTTGTTTTTGCGGTATCTCAAATATGCTCGCCTTTTTCTTTTGTGCAAGGAGCGTAGTTCAGCGGTCATCCACGGTTTGTCTCTGCGTCGCCTGGAGCTTAGTACTTTGGAGGGGATGAATGCAGTAACTAAAGAATTTAATTTATTCCTAAAGAGATTCCACAGAGTTTCAACATCTAGTAGGTGGGAAAGCTCTCTAAACTCGGGGAAATAGTCACAAAGACTACTTGAGATGCCCTGGTAGTTACCGCGATTATAAAAGAAAACTTTTCTAGGTGGATTTGGCCCACTGGTTTCTGACGCGCTGGTTATGCCCCCAATTATTATTTCATGGTCGCTAATACCAGGAATACTGGACAGAGACGTTATGAGGCCCCTCCTACTAGTAAAAAGCAGATCCAACGTACTCGCCCTCGTTTTGCCTAGCCTCGTCGGGAATGAGACATGCTGATAAAGCTCAAAGCTGGAAATAAAATTAAGGAAAGTCCTGTAAGCGGAAGAAGTATTCGACGTTATGGGTTGACCGTCTCCCCACTCCACATCAGGAAAATTAAAATCACCACCAAGCACAAGGTCGCCATAGTTTATAGATGACAGTATATCAAAAAGTGGAAGCATTGTAGTTTCGTTCGAACCTGGAGGCCTATAAAAAGAGCCCACAACAATACATTCGGCATTTTCTAGTGCAATCTTACACCATACAGATTCGCAATTCAAACCAGCAAACGTAATCTCAGAACTTTGTAAACTGTCGTGAACTAACACAAAGACACCGCCGCCATGCTTGTTTCTGTCTCGGCGGTATGCAACATAATCGGGCGGAAACACTTCAGCGTCGCTAATAGAATCTTCCAGCCAAGACTCAGTACCAATGACGATACTTGGTTTAGTTAGAGCAATGACGTCAGCCAAGTCATCCACTTTATTTTTCACACTGCGACAGTTCACAATCGCGACGATAAGTTCACGCGCAGTTCTTATCTTGCGCCCAGCCGGCGACGGTGATTGCTAGGCATTCATTTCTTTTACACGCCCTTCAGTGTTATCGAAGTAGTAGCGCTTTTCATCAATGATAATCTTATCAAAACGTAATTTAAACGGCTTTTGCTGGGATTTAGCAAACTCTACCAGCTGCTTGCGTTCGTACCTAACTTTGTCTGAGAAATCTTCGCCGACCGAGAAGTTGCTATTTTTGAGTTTGAATCCACGGGACAGAACATGTTGTTTAACCTTAAAAGATTGGAAGTTTACAATTATTGGCCTTGTTCGTTCTGGATTAGGGCGGCCAAGTCTGTGCGCACGTTCGATGTCACTCGCTGCCACAATCACCTCAAGTTTGTCTTTACAGAACTGAAGTACTTTTGATTCTGATTGGGACCATGTTTCATTAGGTTCATCCATAATGCCATAAAAAAGTAGATTATTTCTTCTCGATCTGTTTTCCAGGTCGTCTTGTTTAGAGCAGACCGAGGCAAGCTGAGCGGATAGTCTGGTTGACTGTGCGCCGACATCCTGCATTTCATCCTTAAAACTTTTTAGCAAGGCGATATCCGTTTCCATTGCATTGAACTTCACGTTTAGTGCTTCTATCTTCTTATCCAAAATAACTTGGTTTTTATTTATTTCTGCGACTTGACTTAGAAGCGTTTCTTGTCCCTTATCCAATTTTGGTAATAAATCAACAGCTTTCAGCAATTTCTGAATTTGATCGTCAGTGAGAGGTCCAGGGTTAAGTTCAACGTCACCAGAGATTAGTAACATCAGCTCCACAACCGTAGCACAAGGATTGGATAGCACTTTACGGCACCAAAAGCACAAGTTTTCAAGGAGGCTGGGGAACGATGCCGGCTGGCGTTTCCGCGAGTAACGACCAACTTCGAAATAAACAGGACTAACCTGAAGTAGAAGAAGTCGTAAGCGTACTGCGCACGTCATGCCGGCACCGAACCCCGTCCGAAGAGTGAGTGATGCGTCCTTTTGTAGGCTGTGGTCATACGATGTACCGCTCCGTTGCCAGACGCGCCAGGCATCTTGCAGAAAAACCGCTGATGTTGGGTGATGCGATGAAAACTGGTGGCTTTCTTCCGATCCGCGCGGTTCCGAGGTTTGACGACGATACGTTGGTTCACCGGCCCATGCAACAGCAGCGATCTGAAGTAGAAGAAGTCGTAAGCGTACTGCGCACGTCATGCCGGCACCGAACCC
>JAZHYW010002966.1:0-95736 GCA_037355805.1 Ixodes ricinus
TATGACCCGTCTCCATCTCCCTGTGTTTGTGAGGATCGACCTTGCATTCCGGTGCGGACGACGACCAAGCGAACGTCGAGACGGTTGGCGTGCGATCCGAACCCTTTTTGCACGTTCGACCGAAACCGGAGAAGCGTTTCTCTCGGGCCTCGGCTCAAGGGCATCAGAACCGACGTTGCCGTCGGTGTGTTTGGTCTACGGCGTCTGCCTTCTACGAGAACGTTGCCGTCGGTGTGTTCTGTCTACGGCGTCTGCGTTCTACGAGAACGCCAGACAGAATCCGACCTTGAACAGATGGGCAGTCTGTTGTGTCTGCGTCTACCGCATGCAAGACAGTCACCTACTAGGCGCCTTCAATTCGGAGAAGAACAACGACCGAGCATCGGGGCCGAGAGGAGGATGCTGACGTCGAGGCCAACTTTGGAATGCGGCTCTGACCAACCAATGGCATGGCAGCTCCAGAACCCCGAGTTTTATTATATAAGGACCTACCCGCTGCCCATTCGGTGCACTCCTTTTGCCAATATGCTACACGATATACCCATGTAAATAAATTAGTTTTCTGTCCTGTTAAGTTTCCCAGATCTGTTTCCCCGACTGTCTGGCTAGGACGTTGTTCGCGAGAAAGGTTGGACGCCAGCGAGATGGCCATGCTACCCGAGAGACCAGGCTGGGCGTCGACTCATAACAGCTGGATGGCAGCGGTGGGATGCTGAACAACGCGGATCAAGACCCCCACAGACTCCACGAACCGATGACCACACATGTGGGTGAGTGTTCGGCTTTTGTCCCTAGAGACACACCAGGCTTTCGCTACAATTAATTGTTTGTTAGACGAAGCGGGTGGTTGAGACTATTCTGAGGCGTGGGTTTTAACGAAGCCGTCAGGATAGTAACAGAGCCAACATTCAGAGCAATCATGAACCTTAGTTCGTTAGGCAAGGCAGATCTGATTCTGATTTGCGAGGAACTGGGTGTGGAGGGGGTGAGAAACAAAACGAAGGCGCTCATCATTGAGGCCATCAAAGCCACGGGAGCAGATGCGGATGAGCTTGCGGAGAGTTTGGGCTTAGCTAAGGACAGACTGAGAGATGAGCTCGAAAAGAGGGAGCGAAGCGACCGCATTCGTCGCGAGGAGCTCGAGCTTGAGCTAAAAAGGCAACAGCAGGAGATAGAGCTCAAGAAACTAAATCTCGAGTTAAAGAAATGTCCATCGGACGACGGAAGCGGAGCGGGCTCTGGCGGCGGAGACAGGATATCCTTTAAGATGAAAAACCTTATGCAGCCCTATAAGGTAGGAGAGGATATTGGCCTGTTTCTGGTCAATTTCGAGCGGACTTGCGAGAAGGTAGCGTTCGCTCGCCACACCTGGCCGCAGAGACTGCTAACCCTGTTGCCGTGTGAAGCAGCCGACGTCGTAGCGCGGCTCTCAAAGGAGGACGCTGAGAGCTACGACGTGGTGAAGTCGAATCTCCTTAAGAGATACCGTCTTTCCACGGAGGCGTTCCGGCTGCGCTTTCGACAGGCCAAAAAGGGGAAAGACGAATCACACCTTGAGTTTGCGTATGACCTAAAGGCCAATCTCATTGAATGGCTAAAGAGTGCTGAGGTATTCGACAATCTCGAGAGCGTGGTGGAGTGCTTCTGCTTGGAGCAGTTTTACCGCTCCATCCCTGAGCAGACGCGACTCTGGATCCTCGACCAGAGGGAAGTAAAAACAACCCAGAGGGCAGCAGAGCTGGCGGAGGAGTACGCGGTACGCAGAAACCTTCGCGAGGAGGACCGCTATGGTTCGGGTCGCCGGGACACAGAGCCAAGAGGCTATTCACGAAAAGGAAAATTCGGAGAACGAGAAAATCTCACAAAGAAGGCTGCGCCTGAAACCCAAGGTAACGAAAGGAGGAGTCGTCCTAATGAGGAACATCAAGCGATCAGGGAGAGTTCGGGCACAAAGCCTGAACAAAAGAGGGCGTTCGAAGCCAAGAAGCCAATGGTGTGCTTCAGGTGTCAGAAACCGGGGCATATTGCGGCCAGTTGTAGGGCTCCCAACGTCGTGTTTTCCTACATAAGCGAGAACGAGGAAAACAGGAGGCTGCTGGAGCCGTACTTGAGCGACCTGACGGTGAACGGAAGGGCGTGCAGGGTTCTCCGAGACTCGGCTGCCACAATGGACGTGATCCACCCAACCTACGTGGACCCCAACGGGTATACGGGAGGTTGTGCGTGGATCAGGCAGGTGGTCGAGGAGCACAGTGTGTGCCTCCCGGTCGCCCGAGTTTGCATAGAGGGTCCGTTCGGTACGCTCCACACCGAGGCTGCGGTGTCCGGCAGCCTGCCGCTTCATTACCCCTACATCTTCTCAAACAAATCTGATCAGATGCTCCGAGAGAAGGGTCTTAGCTTTTCGGTGGGTTCTGTTCAAGCTCTAACTCGCTCTAAGGCGCGGGACCTCGCTGCAAAATTCCAGTACGAATCGGAGTGCTCGGATTCGGCTGAGACGGTGTGTAAAGAAGTCACCGACGAAAAAACTACGGATCAGGCGGACAGTGCTCAGGCACCCGCAAGGGAGACTGATCCCGAGATCACGGAGGCTGAGCCAAGCGCGTCGGAGGAGGCTCAGCATCTCGCAGAGGAGCTGGAGCCAGAGGGAATCGCCTTGACACCGGCGTCAGCTAGTTTTCAGAGGCTCTTGAGCGTCGAGCGATCAACTTTGATCGCAGAGCAGGAGGGGGATCATTCGCTCCAAAACTTGAATGAGTGTTGCCAGGAAGGCCTAGCTCGGAAGAACGTTACGTTCCACAAGCGGTCGGGTGTCCTGTACCGAAAGTATCGAGACCGCAAAGGGTTAGAATTTGATCAACTTGTCGTGCCAAGCAGGTACCGACGAGACCTTCTCCACCTGTCCCACGGCAGCTCGTGGTCTGGCCATTTGGGGATCAAAAAGACGAAGGCACGCTTGCTGCAGGAATATTACTGGCCTGGTTGTTTTAAAGAGGTGGAGGAGTTCGTCAAAACCTGTGACGCATGCCAACGTGTGGGGAAGCCCCACGATAAGTGGAAAGCACCCATGAAGCTGGTTCCAATCATCACAGAGCCCTTTAGGCGGCTTGTGATCGACACCGTGGGACCGCTTCCGGTGACTGAGTCGGGATACCGATATATCCTCACAATGCTGTGTCCGGCAACCAAGTTTCCAGAGGCAGTCCCACTACGGGATCTCAGCTCGGTTGAAATCGTTGACGCGATGTTGTCGGTATTCGCTCGCGTGGGTTTTCCTTCAGAGATCCAGAGCGACTTGGGAAGTTCGTTCACAAGCGCGCTAACCACCACGTTCTTTGAGAAGTGTGGGATTCGCATTATCCACAGCTCGGTGTGCCATCCTCAAAGCAACAGTGTGGAAAAATGGCACTCGGTGCTCAAGCGTGTTTTGAGAGCCCTGTGCTTCGAGCACAAACGGGACTGGGAGTCGTGCTTGCCTGCAACAATGTTCGCGCTCCGAACAGCGCCTCACGAGGCAACCGGATTCAGCCCGGCAGAGCTAGTGTATGGCCGCACGTTGAGATCGCCGCTACAGATGGTTCGGGAAACCTGGGAGGACCGGGGAGAGGACCGAACGGTTGTAGAGTATGTTTTGCAGCTACTCGAACGCCTGCACGGCGCCAGGCAGGTAGTGGGCGACAACATGAAGGCAGCTCAGACGAAATCAAAAGCCTATTATGACAAAAACGCTAAAGTTCGCGGTTACGAGCCAAAGGATCAGGTCATGCTATTGAGGCCTTCGAAAAAGAATCGTTTAGAGGTTCAGTGGGAGGGACCCGCTGAGGTCACGGAAAAGATCTCCGAGACTAACTATGCGGTAAAACTGCCTGGAAGGCGTAAGGAACTAAGAATTTACCACACCAATTTAATGAAACCTTACCGGCAACGCGAGGTAGTGGTAAACATGACTCTAAACGCACCTGAGGAGATGGACCTAGAGATGCCTATACTGGGTGAAGGAGGCGGGAAAATCGCAGTCGAGGATATGTTGCGCGAAGTAGTGACGAAGGGGGACTTGCAACCCGATCAGGTTAAGGAGGTGACTGAACTTGTCCGAGAGTTTTCGGATGTATTTTCAGAAACACCGGGTAGGACGCCACTCGTCACTCACGACATTGAGCTAACGTCGGACGCGCCGGTAAGGTCGAAGCCCTACAGAGTCTCTCCGCGACAGCGCGAGATAATGGAAGCCGAAGTTCGACGCATGTTAGAACTGGGTGTAATTGAACCCGGAGAGAGCGACTACACGTCTCCATTGATCCTAGTTGAAGTGCCGGGAAAAGACCCAAGGCCCTGTATTGATTACAGGAAACTTAACGCAATCACGCGAGATCAGACCTATCCAATTCCCAACATCGAAGAGAGGCTCGAGACGGTGAGCTCGGCCCATTTCATTTCAACCTTAGATTTGGTCAGGGGCTACTGGCAGGTACCCCTCACCGAGCGTGCTAGTCGCTACGCGGCATTTATTTCTCCTTTAGGTACATTTCGGCCACTAATGTTGAGTTTTGGGCTCAAAAACGCGCCGTTTTGCTTTTCGGGCCTGATGGATAAGGTACTCCGCGGATGCGAGGGCTTCGCGTTGCCCTACCTTGACGACGTCGCGGTGTTCTCTCGAACGTGGGAGGAACACGTGGCGCATCTTAGAAGTGTCCTGGAAAGGATACGCGGCGCCGGCCTCACTGTGAGAGCCAAAAAGTGTCAGCTAGCTAGAGGAGAGGTAACCTACCTTGGACACGAGATCGGTCGCGGGCGTAGAAGGCCCTCCGAGATAAAACTTGCCGCTATTGAAGAGTACCCGCGTCCGCTCACAAAGACGGCAATTCGTGCCTTTCTCGGCCTAACCGGCTATTACCAGCACTATATCGCTAATTACTCTGAAATAGCCAGCCCGTTGACTGACGCGCTCCGAAAGACGGAACCGCAGCAGGTTCTTTGGAATGATCGGAAAGAGCAGGCCTTCGGCACCTTGAAAGGCGTGTTGATGCGGAGGCCAGTCTTGAGAGCGCCCGATTACGAGAGGCCCTTTGTCATTCAATGCGACGCGAGCGATCGCGGAATGGGAGTAGTGCTGAGCCAGATGGATTGTAACAACGAGGAGCACCCGATCCTGTACGCCAGTCGCAAACTCACGACTCGGGAAGAAGCTTATAGCGCCTCCGAGAAAGAATGTGCCTGTTTGGTTTGGGCGGTGCAGAAACTGGCTTGCTACGTTGCCGGAACGAGATTCACCATTGAGACAGACCATTGTCCTCTCACCTGGCTAAGGAACATGTCACCCAAAAATGGTCGTCTGCTCCGCTGGAGCCTCGCGCTGCAGCAATATTCGTTTGACATTAAGTACAAGCGGGGTAAACTGCATACGAATGCCGACAGCTTGAGCCGCTGCTCCTAGGCTGATGGAATCGATGTAATGGATTTCCCCTTACGCGGAAAGTCTATTGGTGCGTCCACAAAATTGTTAGTGAAGTATTGATACTAGGTTTTAAGAAGTATTCCTAGTTTGTTTGAGTCTTAACTGTGCATTTACGTTAGTTATTTAGGGTTTTCTTTTCACGGGAGTCCGAGTTTATTGCTTTTGTTCTCCGTATTAGTTCCAAGCAATAGCAATGTTGATTTTAGTCTTGCTTTTGTTAAGAACGCTTCGGTGTTATGCCTGGTGTGTCTCGGGGGACGGGCTGGGCGCTTGCCTACTGGGTGGTTTGAGGTTGTCGACAGCGGGGGTGCTGGCCATCATTGTTGTTGAACCGACCCAAGGCAGGGCAGATGCAAGACCTAAAGCGGCTGGGATTACAGCGTCACCATCCCAGCGTCATCGACTGCGATCTTCGGCCGAGTGGCTGCTGACCGACTCCACCTCAGGATCGACTTCGGGCGGCGGAGGTGCTGTTATGACCCGTCTCCATCTCCCTGTGTTTGTGAGGATCGACCTTGCATTCCGGTGCGGACGACGACCAAGCGAACGTCGAGACGGTTGGCGTGCGATCCGAACCCTTTTTGCACGTTCGACCGAAACCGGAGAAGCGTTTCTCTCGGGCCTCGGCTCAAGGGCATCAGAACCGACGTTGCCGTCGGTGTGTTTGGTCTACGGCGTCTGCCTTCTACGAGAACGTTGCCGTCGGTGTGTTCTGTCTACGGCGTCTGCGTTCTACGAGAACGCCAGACAGAATCCGACCTTGAACAGATGGGCAGTCTGTTGTGTCTGCGTCTACCGCATGCAAGACAGTCACCTACTAGGCGCCTTCAATTCGGAGAAGAACAACGACCGAGCATCGGGGCCGAGAGGAGGATGCTGACGTCGAGGCCAACTTTGGAATGCGGCACTGACCAACCAATGGCATGGCAGCTCCAGAACCCCGAGTTTTATTATATAAGGACCTACCCGCTGCCCATTCGGTGCGCTCCTTTTGCCAATATGCTACACGATATACCCATGTAAATAAATTAGTTTTCTGTCCTGTTAAGTTTCCCAGATCTGTTTCCCCGACTGTCTGGCTAGGACGTTGTTCGCGAGAAAGGTTGGACGCCAGCGAGATGGCCATGCTACCCGAGAGACCAGGCTGGGCGTCGACTCATGACACTCCCACCATTTTGGACTCAAGCGTATCCCATCATGCAGCACGTTAGGGGTACTGGTGTGGAGAACAAGAATTCATGCACGGTTTAAAAATGTGGCGTCCCATATAAATCCCCCCTTCCCCTCTTTTTGGATTTGCACGTGCAGGGTTTGCCTCGAAAGCAGAATTGACAAGCATGCAACCCCAGGTGCCGGTTTGCTCACCTTGGCGGCTGCGGCCAAGAGGGATGTTTTTGTCACGTAGACCAGCTCCTTGGGGACAAGCAAGTACCTAGCGTCCCTGCCTAATGGCGGAGGAAATCCGTATCGCTTCAAGCACAAAAGCCTAACTTCGCTCACAGTAACTGACTGCAGGGACTTTCAACTGGAGTCCAATTGACCGCCCCTTTATACTGTAGGAGCGGCGGGTAAAGTTCGGGCCAGGGAGGATAAATATGAGCCAAAATGAAGAAAAAGCCACGCGGGAATAAAAGCGGGTGGCAGTATATTTAAATACCTCCACCAGCCGCCGGCGGCTCGCGCCTTTTGCTGGTCGTCGAGAGGTTAAAACGTCGCTATACGTGTCTTCGCGGAGTAAAAGTTCCAAGTTCAAATCGCGCCAAAAACGCTCCTTTTGTATTTGACGGCACTCTTACTAAGAGTGTAGACAAGGCCCTATGAGCTCTATAAAATCATTAGGCGGAGTAGTTTTTACTCACCAGTTCGTTGTTCATGACCTTGGAAGAGCGCATACATGTCTCTGCATCTGCCGTGCACTCCCGTGCAGAAGGGTGACAACATCTTCCCATGCCCGTCTCTTGGTTCGCCAGGTAACTGTGCTGCTGAATTTCTCTAGAATTTGTTGATTCCGTTTTCCAACTGCTCTAATTAATTCCATTTGTTGATCCAAATTCGAGTTCCCAGGTGTTTGTGTTAGAGAGATGGTTTGCGATGTCGACGCCTAATACATTTTGGAATTCGGTTTTAACACAAGAGTTAACACAAGTAATGTGTTAATAATAAAAAACGATTGCCACAGCAAAACGTAAAAAGTAAAAATATACCTTTTATCACATTTCATGCATGTACAAGATCATCTCTTTTGTTTCGGTTTTACTACTTTCTCAGACGTTTGACTTGCTGCCTGCGCATGCAAGTTTCTGTCAATCAATGCATCCAGAGCTGCTAGTCTTTTTAATGCGAATAGCATTCTTTGGATACTTCATGCACTTTTCGTCTATGTATGTATCTATCTATCTATCTATCTGGCTATCTAACCTCTTACGCCGCGGGTCGATAAATAAATAAAAAAGACCGGCGCCGGCTGGGATTCGAACCGTTGACCCTTTGATCAGCAGGCAGACGCGCTAACCACAGAGCTATGAAGGCAGTCATTCAACACACTCTAAACGGTTGTTTATATCTTTACCATAGGACGCGCTTTACAGCGCTGTCACAGCTACCGGTGCGCGCGCGTTCCATGCACGAGGGCTCATTCCGCTCTCGTGAGGCTGAGCACGGCCGCTAGCTCACCCTCTCCCGCGCTCGGGAGAGGGTGATGTAGCGGCCGTGCTCAGCCTCACGAGAGCGGAATGAGCCCCGTGCATGGAACGCGCGCGCATCGGCAGCTGTGACAGCGCTGTAAAGCGCGTCCTATGGTAAAGATATAAACAACCGTTTAGAGTACCGTTGGTTGAGACTAGCTGAGACGCCAGAAAGTCTGGTCGGTACCATTTTGAGTGTTTGTGCGTATGGCGCGTGCTTTGCTCGCCTTCCTAAGTGACACAAACGCACGTGCTGGGCTGCGGAGATCGTGCGCAGGGCTGTGAAAGTGTCAACAAATTTAGAATCGCCTCAAGAGGGGCTGGCGTATCTAGAGTGTGCCGGCCACCTGACGAACGCGCATAACTCCGCACCGTTTGATGCTATTCGCATTAACGTAGATAATCATTCCCAAAGGATGGGTTCTGCTGATTTTTTTCTTTTTGCGTATTTTGTGGGAGTTTTTTTGCTTTGTATTTAATTGTCACAACTGCAGTTTTTACTAGTACTAAATAGGCGTTTCCTGTTATTGAAAGGGGTCGCAGCAAGAGCGTTGTATATTTAAAAACACATAAAATTGTAGTTGCTGGGGAAAGGATGCTTCTTTCGGCTCCGTTGGTGTGAAAGCCATACCGATGTTGTTACCTTAATTTCCTTTTAATGAAAATAATGATAACGATTGAATTGGCGCGTTAACTTGCCTTGATTTTTTTCTTCCCGGTGTTTCAATTGTAGAGGCGGGACTAACAGTAAAAACAGTGTAAGGCGCAGTACTGCAAGTGGATGATTCGTAAAAAGGATCACAATTCAAAAGAGAGACACGAGCAAAATACACACACAAAAGAAAGTTCCCAGCGTGATTTGAACCCGGAACTTTCACGCCGCGAGACAAGTACCGGCGTTCTAACCTCTCGACCACAACAGAAATTTTTTTTTATTGCATGGTAGTTACAGCAACAATCATGTCATTCTAACAGCGCTGTACAGTTCTTTTTTGCACAGCGTATTAAAAATCACGCATTTCGAGGAGTGATTTTTAAAATACTAGTCCACTCCGGTTCAGGATCACAGTTCAGAGCGCGAGGCGCCGGCGCTGGCGGAGGTATATAAATATACTGCCACCGCTTTCATCTCGCGTGGTTTTTTCTTCATTTTGGCTCATATTTACCCTCCCTGGCCGGAACTTTACCTCTCGCTCCTACAGTATAAAGGGACGGTCAATTGAACTCCAGTTGAAAGTCCCTGCAGTCAGTTTCTGCGAGCGAAATTGGGCTTTTGTGCTTGAAGCGATACGGATTACTCCGCCATTAGGCAGGGACGCTAGGTACTTCCTTGTCCCCAAGGAGCTGGTCACGTGACAGAAAAATCCCTCTTGCAGCCTGCAGCCGCGGCACAATATGAGCAAACCGGCTCAGGCCACAGAAGCAGAGACAGCAGCGGCTATAGGTCCTGCTTGCAATCACGTGCATATCACCCGTTATCCCACCTTAATCAAGCCAGTAAACCTTGCTTTAATAGACTATTACGTGCGATACACCGGTATATTTTAACGTGAAACGTTCTTTGGCTAGTAGTTACGGATTTCTTGAAGCCGCAATTCGTGAAGCCGTAGCCTGTGACGTCACATGACGTCACAATGACGTTACATGATACAAAATCATAACGACGGCACATGACACAGCGTCACGGGGCCTATACACTAATTCAGTTTCGCCCGCCAAATTTAATGGAGAAATTGACGTCACGTCACTTGATGTCAAGTGACCTAAATGCAAATCTAGTTTCTTCACTAAGTTTAGCGGGCAAATTGTCGTCATGTGACCTGATGTAAGATTATCCATACACCAATTCAATTTTCCCGCTAAAATTAGCGGAAAAATTACCCTGCCGTGACCTACACACCAATTTAATTTCCCCGCTAAATTTAGCGAGGAAATCGACGTCACGTGACTATTGTCACGTGATGCTAGAACGTTTTAGGTATGCTACACAATTGCCTAGCAATATTTTTGTGTTATTAAAATACCAAGTGTGCTCGATCGTCATGGTTACGCAGACACAGAACTAGCAACGCATCTGTAACAAGGCATTGAAGGAACTTCAAACTGGACATCGGTCCAACAAACCTTAATCCGCGACGAAAGAAACAGCTTTGCGACCTTAAGATGCGGCGAGGAGTGCACTGAGCGAGCCAACCCACTAGATTCGCACGGAATGGACTCGTGCCTCCATCCTAATTCAAACTATTTGATCGCAGTGAAAACACTCGTAGAATAATTTTTGCATGCGTCCATAGACACCGCCCTCGCAAGAAACCGGCAGCACCAAGAAGAAGACTTAATGCAGGTAATATCTCGAAAAGGCTGCGTTTGTCGACCTCAAACACTTTTGACAACGCTCGTTAATCTTTAGTGTCGAAGACCAAGCCTCGCCTAGTTGCTTGCATCATCGCCGAGTCGCTTGCCGATATAAAGTGTGGAAATGCAGCGCTCGCTTGCAGAACCACCCACGCGATAAAATATTTTTCGAAATAGAGTGTGCATGGTAGAGTTTGGACTGATGCTATTTGTCAATCCCGAGAAGTTAAAAGCAAAACTCGACCAAAGGTACCCGAGGACATGCAATGTCGACGAGACTCAACCGTTCCGCAATTTATAACTTCGGCTGCAACGGACGCGCAGCGCAATGATATGACAAGTAGAAGCGCTGTATAGTATCCTGTCAGAGGAGAGTAATAAACGTGCACTTAGTGGCGTTCTCACAGTTTAATAGGAAAATCCGTCAGTGTTACCTCGTCGGTTTCACCTAATTCAGCTACAGTTGTTAGTACAGCGTGTACAATTAATCAATTACTATACGGGATATTGTCACAAATGACAAGTGATGAGGCGGCGAATAACTGAGTAAACTGAACGTTTAATGGGGCGAACTTGTGCCCAAAACAAAAAGGGAATAGAAGATAAAAACAGAGCGTCGCGGGTGTCGAAGTCGGCGTAAGAGCAGAGTCGAACGCTGGGGCGAGACTCAGTCCGGCTTGCCACGCGGAGCGCCTTTTGTACACGCGTGGGCTTCTCGAATAATCGGCGTAGAAGGTTCGACGCGTAGAACATTCGGACCTCGAACAAGAAACAGGATTCTCGAATTTACCAGAACGCTAAATTGCAGGAATAAACAAAAAACACATCGTTCCCAGGAATCCAACCCTGGCTTTTCGCGTGGGAGGCAGGCATGGTAACTGTTAGGCCACGCGCGCGCTGCCTACTTGGCCAGCTGCGCGCGCGGCAATATCCTATTAGTCATACTTCATCATATATGATGAAGAGCAGTTATTGAACATAACTGCTCTTCATCATATGTACCGTTTAGGAACATAAATCGTACATTCGAAAGGCACACCACGTATCTTCGAAACGGGACCATTAAAAAAGAAAAAAAGTTATCAAAATTTCGTTTTATTACACTGATATTTTTTCTTTTATAATTTTTTGTGCAGACCAGTCGGGCTGGAATTTGCTTTCAAATGAGTTAATTGCAATTTCAAAAAATGCAGTTTAATTATTTTTTGCGACGTAATACAAACATTGTGTTCAAGTGTAAGGATTTGTGTTTCCTTGTTGTTTTGGGGATGTAATTAAAAAAGTATTTTTGTACGCATTGCTTTATGAACCTCCTCCCTCCCCCCTCCCCTCTGCCTAATGCTTAACGGCGCGGCAGGTATTGTGGTAATAAATATATACATAAATATAAATAAAATAAATTTAAATAAACATAAATATATAAAAATGTAACATTATATCAATTAGCTCTTATTTGTTTCTATTATGGCGACGGTAGTATCCCATCAAGATCAGCAATTTGTTCAGAAGAGCGGAGTGTGCATCGGCTCTTGAGTTGCCCCTGGCTTCAGTAACGTGTTCAATGCAGCATGCGGAATCGCAACTCAACAAGTTATGAAAGATCCCCTGATTGAATCCATATGTCTGTATGTTGATGATATCTTGATTCTCTGTTATATGGAAGCGGAAGAGCCAAGTAATGGAGGCCTTGAATACGTCATGAGGTGCTTTGAACAAGCTGCATGGGACTGACGTTCAATCATAAACTGCCGGAAAATAAAACTATTAGGTTCCTCGATCCGAACTTAGACTTCAAAGGAGGCCCCGTTGGATTGAGGAATCAAGCTCATTCCTGTAAAGGATTTCTACCCTTCGACTCCGAGCATTCAGAAACGTTAAACGAGGGGTCGCCACCACAGTACTAACATCCTCATTAAGAATGCCTTGTGAACACCAGGTTGATAGAAGTTTCGATATACAAATATCAAGGCTGTTTGAAGCTGGGTATCCAAACGCGCTTCTGATGGAAATATGCGAAAAGACGCGCAAGAATTTGAAGCGCGGTCCGGGAGACATACAACAGCACAGACATAAGCATGGAATAGTGGTAGCGGAATATCTTCAGGGCATTACCCACGCGCTAAAGAAGATAGCAGGCCGGCAAAGGGTACACGTCATATGTTCCGCACCGAATAAGGCATATTCCATGTGTGGCAAGACCAACAAGGCACAAAACACTAACGAAAACCAATGTTACATAGCACACAAGACCAAGTAGGTCCAAGCTCAAAAAGAAGTCATCGATAGGATTTCTATGACATGTGGGAAATGTTATATAGGCCAAGCAGGACGCTGTATAAATGATAGAGCAAGTGAACATACCGCTTTTTTTACGATCCTTAGCAGCAACAGGACACCTAGCAGCTTACTGTCGTGCATGCCAATGTGAAGCAAGACTACACGAAGTTGACATTGTGGGAAGACGCAGAAACCAACTTGCAGCTGAATTGCTGGGAGCCCTAGCCATCAAGGAGAAGAGGGAGGAATGTGTCGGTTCCCTTTGAGTTGCGCTCTACCACAAGAAGGAAGCGTTCCTGCGGGGAGCCATGGAGTCCGAGCAGAGAAAAAAGAAAGAAGAAAGATGCGAAACCGCCTCATCCCGAAACGCAGAAATTGAGAAGAGGCTAAGAATATATATATATATATATATAATTTACACGATAACAGAGAAAGACAACAATAATTACTCGAAAAGAGACAAAGAGGAGAATTAAACAGTTGCAAAGTCCAGCAGTGTAAATGATGCTTTTTTGTGAATGGTGTAATCTTTGTTCAGCTGGCCCATAGTAAGCAGTGAACCAACTAGCTCAGCCAAAGCCCGCGACATAGTCTAACGCTTGATTGAAAAATTTTGCAGAAATTAGAAACTGTTTGCCTACAATTGCTGTATTTTCATTTCAATGGGCTGTGTAATTTTGTTGCTGAGTACGTGCAAAGACTTTTTTTACGAAAGTACAACGTGGTTGTTGGCTCATAGCGTCGGTGCTGTTGCGGCCGCCAAGGCTGCCAGTATTTCCAGGAAAAAACCGAACCCACTGTAATCGCTGACAGCTTAAAAACGCAGGCTGCTTCGTGATTCGCTTCCTGTCGTCCTTGTATGTTAATAATACAAAACGATTAGTCGCAGAGCGATAATGAAATTCGCAGTACTTCCACGCACACCCTGCTCTAATTATGCTGTCACTGACTTTGGATACTGAAGCAGACTAAATAAATGGAAGGCGTTAATAATTCCAAAAACAAAGAAGTATAAAAAGCTTCATTGCTTCAGTCATGATCTGTTGCATTGCATTTCTTACGTGGTCGCTTGCAACGAAATTAAAAGAAAAAGCACTGATCGCCGATATCACGAGCACATATATCTTCTTGATGCAATACTCCTGGCGCCTTTTCCGCAGCATCAATTCTAAATTTCGTTCAAAAACACACTCAGTTTCGACACAGCCTCTTACCGAGATCGGAGGAGTCATTACTCATCTTACTCAACACGCAAAAGCTTTTTTGGGGATCTCCTGTCATTTTGACAAGCTCTTAGATTAACTCAAAAGGAACAGACTCCTTACAAAGCTGTTACGACTGAAGTTTACTATTCGTGGAGAATTCTATCCGGAATTACCTAATAAACAATGGAAATCCCCAAAAACCGACTTTCGTCGAAAAATGCAGCAGCTTTTTTGCGTTATCTCTATGTTTACAACACGGATCGTGTGGACACAGATTTCGACACAAAGTTTTCAAGAAAACTATCCGCGATTTAGTTCACTGATCGAGAAACGAAACAATTAATAATAAGCTTTAAATGCCCTAAAGAAAAGGATGTTTCTTTTGCTACATTTGGTTTGTTTACGGTTTTTCTCGATACATTGAATGTGGTCAGTATTTGGCGGAGCAAGCAGTAGACAAATAAAACTGAAGCTTAAAAGTGCCACTGCACCGTCGCGTGCTACTTACTTTTAGTGCCTAGTCCCGCTGACACGAGCATCTAATTTATTTTAGTCCACCGAAAAAAATAAGATATAATGTTCACAAAAGCTGGAACAGTAGTTGCCATAAAACCCAGGGATACTGGGGTCAGTCACCACTCCTACCCGTTTTAATCTGGACGACTATGGTACATGCCTGCGGTGATGTATCACGGCTGCGCGATGTACGTCGAAAACTACAGATTTAGTTGCGGTACCAAACTAATCAAATTTACTCATCTTCAACCGAGACACCAGACGACCACTGGGGCAGACTTACTTACCGCTGTCCAAACAAACGCGCAACACAATCTTTTATAGGTTCGTAAGCATGATTAAATTTAAAGCAATAAAAGCAGAGCTGTATGTTCGGACAAGTTCAAGATGTAAGCTTGTGCCTTAATGAAGTTTTTGAGTCGTAACCAAAATAATCATTCGTGTTAACTTTGTGCGATTTTGTGTTTACGCTGTACTTTTTCCGTATCCTCCTTGCATTTAGTTCGAAGTTTGGCAAAGGTTTAACCATCGCTCGATCGGATCATTTCTCCTGCTTGATGCACCATCAAAGAGGGATGAAGTAATGTTGTCCTCAGACTTTATGCTGCGTTCACAATGATAACACATTGTACAAAAGACAGTCTTTCCGCACCGTCTGAGGCGGGTTTCTTCTTCGTATGACGATCTTGTTACATTATTAAATAAAGAGAAAAAAAATCTGTCTTTAAGTACGTTTGAAGCATCCATATATTATGAAAGAAACATGCTAACGGGCTTCGAGCATGCTTGAGACCTGTACGAAGATAACGCTGTCATCATGTCTGCACCAAACGCTGCATCTTTTGTATCAGCTGCGAGCAGTCCTGCGGCGGATTTATGGACCGATATTGGCACGGGGAGGCTGGACTCCACGCAGCGAGTATGCGATTTACAACTGACGAAGTTCGCCTAGAGGCGAAGTTTGTCGGACAGGTAAGGTCCCCGAAAATTAAGTATGCGTTTTTCTGCACACGTGGTCGTAGTCTGACAGAGAGTGACGGTGTTCAGATTTACGTGATGATATTTACCTAAGAAAGCTGCACGCAAAAACAAGCTATATATGTATATATATATATATATATATATATATATATATATATATATATATATATATATATATATATATATAATTTTTTTGTATATATATATATATGTATGAGAGAGAAAGAGAGAGAGAGAAAGGAAGAGAGAGATGCATCGTAACGGTGGGAAACAAGCCGAGGATTTTATTTGAAGTTTCGACCTGAGGCAGGTCTTAATCATTCCTGACTAAGACCTGCTTCAGGTCGAAACTTCGAATGAAATCATCCTGGTTGGTTTTCCATCGTCACCCTGCATCTTTGTTGTCTACACCTTTGGCCTCCAAGCTAACGTGCCCATATATATATATATATATATATATATATATATATATATATATATATATGTAAACGTCTTATTTTTCGCGGGCTTAATATTTCGCGATTTAGGTCAAAGCTGAAGTTTTGGAATAATTCGCGGTTTGTAATTTTCGTGACGCGGTGGTGTCTCAATATAGATTCCAATGTGTTTACACTTTTGCGGAATTGTTCGCGGGACCCATTTTTCGCGAATTGTATGCGATCTAATTAGGAAGGACCTAATTTTCGCGAATTTCGCGAATCGCATACAATTCGCGAAATTCGCGAAAATTAGGTCCTTCGCGAAAAGTAAGTCGTTTGCAGTATACATATATATATATATATATATATATATATATATATATATATATATATATATATATATATATATATATATATATATATATATATATATATATACATATATTATATATAGACAGCACAACGGATGGCGGGAGGCCGAAAGCGTGGGTATATAACTGAGAAGAAAAAACCCTGGTGAATACAGCATCAACGGACTGTTTATTCTTCGACGTTTCGGCCGGAGTCTGCCTTCGTCAGGAAACTTTTACAGATGAACGCGGGTGGTATTTATAAAAATATCCAAAATATTTATACAAATACAACCCGCGTTCATCTGTGAAAGTTCTTCCTGACGAAGGCCGGACTCCGGCCGAAACGTCGAGAATAAACCGTCCGTTGTTGCTGGTTGCACCAAGGGTTTTCTTTTTCTTCTCAGTTACACCCACCTTTCGGCCCCCCGCCACCACCATGCCCGTTATATAGTAAACGACTTAAATTTCGCGGGCTCAAATTTTCGCGTTTCGGGCCAAAGCTGAAAATTTGAAATTATTCGCGGGTTCTAATTTTCGCGAATCGAGTGTAGCTTCCGTAACGTTCACATGCTGCCCGAATATGTTCGCGGGACGTACTTTTCTCGAATTGTATGCGGTTCGCGAAATTCGTGAAAATTAGGTCCTCGCGAAAATTTAGTCGTTCACAGTACATATATAGTACATGGTTTATCTTTTTTTGGAGATGTCTATTCCACCACTTGTTCTCCCTTCTATTTTACATTCCTTTTTGTGAGCCCCGTCTAGAGGAAATGTGTATGTGGTAAACTTCCATCAATTAGCCTGCATTTCAACAGCTTTTTGTTCCAGCTGTTTGTTTGTTTTGTTTTTAAGCTAAGTTTACGTTCTTCGCGAGATCAGACAGTCGGAAAGAAATTAAAGAAGTAAGGTGTTCGTCGGATGTCTCCTACCTTTCATGGTGCAAGTGCGTCAACACACCTCAGCGGAATTTCGGCGAGAAGACAGGATTCGACTAATTTCTACAAACATCATAAGAATGCCTGGAATGTTTTGACTTCTTAACCCAGTTTTATTGACATGAAAAAACACTGCTTAGTCTAAATCTACTGTACAGTTTATCATTTCTCGAGAAAATAGCCTTGATATAAGGTAGCCTAAATTTACGCAATAAATCTTTTCATAAAACTAATTTATCGACCTCTATCTTTCCCAGAACCCTCTTATTTTACTCTCCATTAACATCATATTTTTTAGCCTGGCACAAATCCGCTTCTTTTTTTTTGTTCAGGATTACGGGGAGCACGTTCTGTTTTGTTCTCTTTTTTTTTTACTTGCTGATTCATATTTTATATCTTTCCTTCCCCAAATCAATAAGAGAATATAAAAAAAAAAACACATAACACAATAAAAACACGCTGGTCAGCTATCACTGCCCACCAGCGGCCGTCAAGCTGTTTGAGACGTACCCACGTCTTAATAACCTATCTTATGGACAAAGACGACCGGCAGCATCTTTATCGCTGGCTTTGGAAGACGTTTCAGAAGACTCATCCTTCTGGCACTCTGGACAATGGTCGCAAGACAAACCACAAGCCACACCTCCGAGAGCCTTCTTTTTGTTGACTTTCGGAGCAGGCCCCACAATGAGCTTCCTTCCATTGTACAGCTCTTGGAGGAGGACACACTCTGCTCGTTTGGAACCCGGAAGGAAAACTTCCGCGAGACAGGAGGACTCCGTCCAGACGGGGCGACCTATTACAATGACAAAAAATCACGCGGTTTCCGCCAATGACCAGTCACACCCAGTTCGATAAAGAATGACGACCGAAGAAAAATTTTGTGTCAGTGAGCGGTACTGTGTCACATGGGCGGACAGAAAACTTCATCAATACGCGTCCTTGTAGCGACTTTGGCGGCTGGAGTGATATAAAGACAGACTTTGGTCGCATTTGGTGTGGGGGTTATAAAAAAAAACAGTCACAAAGCCCTCCAAAATATTGAAAGAAAGAATTTAAAAAAAATAATATCTGCTCTTAAGGTAACCGCTATATTGATGTCCTCGCTTTTTCACCGAGTGACGCCATATTTGAGTGCGAATAGTTCACTGCGCACGCTCAAAGCGAGGATCCAGATATTGTCTGCCGAGATAGACAATCTTCAAAATGGGCACCATGAAAGGTCTTTAGGAGGAATCGCTATTCTATGGTTAATATACTTGGTTTGACCTTAAATTAAATGTCCGGTAAGATGTTGTATTCCAGAAAACAATTAAATTACACTGACATTGCGTTTAGGAATATCACCCGAACAATATCCCAATTTTTAATCTTCCGCAGCACAGGAAAATAAATCTTAAACAGAGCCCAACTGCTCAGATTGCACCAGCAAAACACACACCGTTTTCTTTGGCAACAGCGGAAGCTCCGACGTAACATCAGGCAAAGTGAGCCACGACATCTCTTTACTGCTTACTCGGTAAAATTACTTGGTTCTAAAAAAGACGAGATTTGCGGTAGTAGGTATTGAGTAAAGCCGAATTCTTCGGTGATGATCTTTGTATGCCCCTTGTTGATCAAAATCGGGTATAAATCAACGCCCGGGACTCTGACGTTACCATGCCCTATGGGCCATCACGACACGACCAGCCGCGCATACTTGCGAGATTTGGCGTGAAGTTTAGAATTAATGTCCATAATTGACTTAACGCATATTGGGGTATCTTTTGATAAAACAAATGTCACATCTGACTATATCTATGCCTCTCGATGTGACCATCGCAAAAATATGTGTAACTTCCTGATATCACCTCACAATTCTTTTAAGTCGAGACTAAGCTTACGCTGCAAGCTGATAAGGCCAATCAGACAGTGTCAAAACGCACCATCATGGTGTTCGCCATATATATCTATATACGTTTTCTATTATCGCCGAAGCAATCAGAAACAGCAAATGCCGAGTGACGTTCGCTTTTGAAGATGCTTTCATTGGTCCCATTACCTCGTAGCGTCGGCTGCGAATCAACTTAAGCTGTCATGAAGTACAGAGTATAGCAATCTTTAGGAGTTATAAGAAAAACATATTGGAATGTAATTTCTTTAACCATCACAGCGCAAACAAATGTTGTCGGCCTCCCATAGAATCAGATAATCTATAGGGCACACCCAGCTGTATGGCATTCGCACCTGGCCACTCCGTTTCACATTAATCCTGACCGTAGCCAACGCAATCATTCGATGGAGCCAAGTAAGCAGAGCCAGAAGTGTAACGTCACGGCACTCATCGTTTTCGCGCGTTTGGGTCTAGCGGCTAAACCAATCACGCTTAAAAGACGTGCAGGATCGCGGCCCATTTTCTATGCGTGGTTGGTTTAGACGTTATACCAAACGCACAAAGAATATGAACGCCATTGTGATTCATATTTTGATGCGTTTTGATTGGGTCCACCGGATCGCTGAGTTAGCATGCGGTCGGACTTGATGTGAGACCGACCTAATACAGAACGTAAAGTGGACCAGGGCCTCTAAATTTGTCATATACAAAGTTGGGGCCGAAGTTGGCGGAGCGAACCAATCGGACAATCCCGACGATGACTTCGCGCTTTTATCGCCGATGTTGGAGATGGAGTCAAACACAAAATTGAGCCGAAAGTACGTTCCGCGAACTTTCAGCTCCAACTTTGTGTTTGGCGAGTTGAGGGTCCCAGGAGAAGAAAAATATGGCGAGATGAAGCCATGTGCAGTGAAAAGGGTTCGAAGGTAGAGAAGGAAAGTGTTGGACGAATGAACCGGTACGTTGAACTAAACAAAAAACTTACTTTCGTATAGTCATGGAGTATCATGAAGCTATTGGCAAGGAGATCGAACCATAGGGGTGCGCTTTGTAACGCTTGTTTTCGAGAGAACTCGGTGTTGACCAAACACGATCCAGTGTGGATTGGCTTCTTTACGTCATGTGTCTCGTTCGAACGCGGGGCACTGATTGGATACGACTGCTGCGTCACCACTCGGCTCGCCCTGGTGTTCAATTTGTGCTTCACTGTTTAAACAAGAGCCCGAGTCTGAACACAGCATTCGGTTACGTCAGTCGAGCACTGCTCTAGAAACACGAACCAATAATTCACGTCGTTGTTGTTGTCCACATAGGCTTAGTTCACTAATTAGACTTCAGGGGAGCGACGATCCCATCCCCTTCGAAACAGGCCCGGGCCCGCAGCCTTCACCGCGGTCCAATTCTAGGGGAAGTGAAGCCGTCGCTGCTGAGAACGGTGAGCTCGATCGAAGGGAGACGTGCCAGACATTAAGTTGCGGGGTCAAGTATGCACAGGGCTAGGAGTCGCTTCCTTCACGACGACGCCTGGCCGCGCCAGCGGAGGTCGGCCATCGACGCCCCCCGTCACGTTTCATGCGCGCTGCGAACGACTTCGACACGGAGTGTGTATTCGCGAGCGACGTGGTGTGGAGACCCAGGCTGAGTGGGAACGCGTATTGACCTCTCTGTCGAAGGACGGTCCAATGAAAGAATGAGAGCTCAGTGCAGTTCGACATCGCTCGGAATGATTGTTCGTCTGTTTGTTCGAGAAACTCTTCCACTGCCGTTTTTGTTTTTGTTTCGTTTTGAAAGTGTTTGTCTCGTTGCTATGAAACTACTGGCTGCCTTTCGTTCTGTTCTAGGTGACACAAAAATCAATGTCCGATTTTTTGTATGAAGGCTTGTAAAGCGGGGAGTTAGTCTATCTAGAAATGGCGTTCAGTATTTGCGTTGTAAATCGGTCATGTGGACAGTGCACGCTCACGGAAGCGACACGAGAGATGTTGAAAGAAAATTATTCTTGGAATTCAGTCAGGAAGAAATATAGACATATTCGGTTGATGCCAAATATATGGCTCATGGGAACTCTAAACCAGACCCCCCCCCCCCCACACACACACACAGACGGACACACACTTTGCCCCTTTGCTTATCGCTGTAATTGTTTTTAAATGAACGTTATTTTTAATTTTTTTTCATTCGCCTAACTTTTTTTTATATTTTGCTATTTTGTTTGTAACGCTTCTCTAGTCAGTGGAGGCAACGACCCTCTCGAAGAAGAAACAATATACCAAAAAAGCTGTCGAAAAATCGGAACATCCTGCGCTGCCTTCGAAGCGCTGCTTCGAGCCTTTCTTGGAAGGGCCTCGGTGTCCGTTAATTTCTGTAAGAGAATTGTGCTTTGCGTTGCTTGTTTCGATTGTGCATTATATTGCCACGGGCGTCGCCAAGTGAGCACATGCGTGGCCGAATCATAACTAGTCTTGTTGGACCGCATCAGACATGCGGTATAAAAGGGCGCACTATTTTTTATCAATATCCATATTGCCGCGAGCGCAGCTGACCAAGCAGGCAGCGCGCTCGTGGCCTAACAATTATCGCGCGTGCCTTCCACGCAGAAAGCCGGGGTTCGATTCCTGTAAGCGGCGCATCTTTTGTTTATTCCTGCAAACTAGTATCCTGGTAAATTCGAGAATCCTGTTGCTTGTTCGAGGTTCGAATGTTCTACGCGTCTAACTTCTACGCCGATTACTCGCCGACTCCGAATTCAAGAGCAACAACGTGTCGACGCTACCCGGTACAATCTTCGGCGGATCGACGTTCGTTTCAAGCCCGGAGACCGTGTGTGGGTTTGTACCCCAATACGACGACGCGGTCTAAGCGAGAAACTCCTAAAGCGCTACTTTGGACCCTACAAAGTGCTTCGTCGACTTGGAGACCTTAACTACGAGGTGATGCCCGACGGAACAAGAACATCATCACGCCGCCCTCCACGACCTGAAGTCGCCCACGTCGTGCGCCTGAAGCCGTACTACGCTCGATAGGACTGTGGACATTATGTGTCTCAAATGACTCTTTAGTGTGCCTTTATGTTTTATTTGCTTTGTTCCGTTTGGTTATGCATCGGGACGATGCACTTTTTGAAGGGGGATTAATGCCGCAAGCGCAGCTGACCAAGCAGGCAGCGCGCTCGTGGCCTAACGGTTATCGCGCGTGCCTTCCACGCAGAAAGCCAGGGTTCGATTCCTGGAAGCGGCGCATCTTTTGTTTATTCCTGCAAACTAGTATTCTGGTAAATACGAGAATCCTGTTGCTTGTTCGAGGTCCGAATGTTCTACGCGTCGAACTTTCTACGCCGATTATTCCAGAAGCCCACGCATGTACAGTCGTCGCGAGAGTTAATAGCTCCACGCGAGCGCGCGTCTTTTTCCGAGGGGCGCTTGACTGGTGGCTTGCGATAGAACTAGAGATGACGTCAGGGCGAGTCCATGCAGAGTGGACGGAGGAAGCCGTCTCAATTCAAGGGAATTGTTATCATTCGCCTGCGGGGTGCGTAGTTCTAACGAAAATGGGAGATGATTCCGCAGAGTCATCTCCCATTTTCATTCGAACTACGCTCACCCCCCCCCCTTCCCGCAGATGAAAACAACGGTTCCCTTGAATCGAGGCGGCTTCTCCCGTCCACTCCGCATGGACTCGCCCTGACGTCATCTCTAGTTCTATTGCAAGCCACCAGTCAAGCGCCCTCGGAAAAAGACGCGCGCTCGCGTGGAGCTGTTAACTTCCGCGGCGACTGTACATAAGGGGCTCCGCGTGGCGAGCCGCAGTCAGTTTCGCCTCAGTGTTCGACTCTGCTGATTCGCCGCCTTCGACGCCCGCGACGCTCTGTTGTTATCTTTATTTTTTCCTTTTATTTTTGGGCACAAGTTCGCCCCATTAAACGTTCAGTTTACTCAGTCATTCGCCGCCTCATCACTTGTCATTCGTGACATTTTGGTGGAGGTGCTGGGTACCGCATGCCCCTGCCGCGTACCCCTCCGAGGGCCCGCAGTGCAAGTCCGACGCCAAGCCCGCGAAGAACCAACGAAGGCACTACCGAGATCCGGTTCAGTCGTCGCACCCAAGGCCTACACCCGGAATTCGGACTTCTGCCGCCCAGGACCAAGCAGCCAACGAGGCCGACGATGAACGACCAGCAATCGCAGACCCCGACCGCCGCCGCCGTCATCTACCTGCCCGTTGCCCAGCGAACCCCGACGACCTTCCATGGCGAGACCCACGAAGACGTGGAGGACTGGCTTCTGCACTACGAACGTGTAGCACGCCATAATGGATGGACCACTGAGCAGCGCCTCCAAAACCTCTACTTCTCCTTGGAGGGTACCGCGAGGCAATGGTTCGAGAACCACGAGGCGTCGCTTACGTCGTGGGACACCTGTATCGCCGGCCTGAAGGAGACGTTCACGAACCAGACACGACGACAGCGAGCGGAAGACCTCCTGCAAGTACGAACTCAAGGTCCCAACGAAACGGTCACCAGCTTCGTTGAAGACGTCCTCCGCCTGAGCAGCCGCGCCGACCCTCAGTCCACCGAGGAAAAGAAGCTGCGCGTCCTGATGAGAGGAGTGAGGAGTGACATCTTCGGTGGCCTTGTTCGCAACCCACCGACTACTGTCGATGAATTCGTTGCCGAGGCAACTAACATCGAGCGGGCCCTGTCCATCCGAGCCAGCCACTACAACCGACTCGCCGGCACGCCGGCTGCTTCGACGCTGACATCTTTCCGATTTGACGAGGGCAGCCCCAGCGCTGACAATCTTCGTGCAATTATCCGCGACATCGTCCGGGAAGAGCTCAGGAAGCTGCTGCCTGTTGCCAACCAGCCGGCTTCGCTGTCGATAGCCGAAGTGGTACGCGAAGAAGTTCAACGGGCAATTCAACCGGAGGCTCCTGCCAGCGTAGCAGCACCCGAGGAGCCCACCCTGACCTACGCCGCAGTGGCCCGACGGCCACCGCCTCCTCCTCAAGCCTATGCCGCGCCGCCCCGACGTCAGTCTCCTGCGCCACAGCACGACCGCCGCCACGATGTCCAGGTCCAGTACGCCTGCCAGGAGCCCCGCGCACCCCGGAAGACTGACGTGTGGCGAACGCCCGACCGACGCCCTCTGTGTTTCCACTGCGGGGAAGCAAACCACACTTACCGCCAATGCCCATACCGACGACTCGGGCTGCGCGGGTTCCACCCGAATGATCCACGCCCTCGCTATGGTGAACGCCCTCGGGAGATCGACGAGTACCTGCGACGACCTCAGTCACCCGAGCCTGCGTCCCGCCGAGAGTTCCGGTCGCCGTCGCCACGACGTCCAGCTTCGCCGATGCACCGACCCCGACGTGAAAGCCTGTCACCCCTCGCTCCTCGCCGGGGAAACTAGGCGCGGCAACCCCTGGAGGTGGAGTTGCCGAAGACGACCGACGCCAAGATCCTCCACGAACGTCGGAGGGCCCCCACTCGAACGCTACCAGAGACCGAAACGACGCTCCTGCAACGGTGTCCAACAACCTAAACGTTATCATCGACGGCCACGACGCGACGGCACTCGTCGACACCGGAGCAGACTACTCCGTTTTGAGTGGGAGGCTCTCCCGCCGTCTTCGAAAAGTCATGACGCCATGGGATGGACCTCAAATACGAACCGCCGGAGGGCACCTCATCACACCAGTCGGGAGATGCACTGCTCGCGTCGAGATCCACGGTGAGACGTGCCCTGTCAAGTTCGTCGTTCTGCAAGACTGTTCGAGGGACGTTATTCTCGGAATGGACTTTCTCTGCGAGTATGGCGCCGTCATCGACCTCGGGGCAAACCAGTTGACGCTGCGAAAGCCTGTTTTGCCGCCGGTGGAGACCAACACGACGTCAGCCGCGATTCGAGTTATCGCCGACCATGTGAACCTGCCGCCGCGGTCGAGTGTTTTCGTCACCGTCATAACCGACGCAGCCATGCACGGTGAAGCTCTTCTGGAAGGCAGCATCCAACTGCTCCTTGAAAAAGGAATTGGCGTCGCACGAGGCGTAACGGAACTCCAAGAAGGACGTACAACTGTTCTCGTGACAAACTTTCGAGAGGAGCCGCAACACCTAACGAAGGGTACCACCGTAGGCCACATCGAGGAGCTTCAGACGCCAGCCGTGGTCACCGAAATCTCTGAGAAAACCTCGTTGTCACAGCAGAAAAGCACGTCGCCGCTGCAGTTCGACATTGACCCCGAACTCCCAGGTCCTAAGCGTCGGCAACTGGTTGATCTCCTCGCCGAATACAGTGACTGTTTTGCCACGTCGTCGAAAGTTCGCCAAACCCCAATGGCGAAACATCGCATTGTTACCCACGACGACGCGCTCCCTGTCCACCAGTCGCCGTATCGAGTCTCCTTAAAGGAAAGGAAGGTGATTCAAGATCAAGTCCAGGAAATGCTCGACGACGACATCATTCAACCCTCAAGAAGTCCATGGGCGTCCCCAGTCGTCCTTGTAAAGAAGAAGGACGGAACCCTGCGGTTCTGCGTGGACTATCGTCGACTGAACGCTTTGACGAAGAAGGACGTCTATCCGCTCCCTCGCATCGACGATACGTTAGACCGACTGCGCCACTCCCGATATTTTTCGTCGATGGACCTGAAGAGTGGTTACTGGCAGATTGAAGTCGACGAACGCGACCGGGAGAAAACTGCCTTCGTCACTCCCGACGGACTGTACGAATTCAAAGTGATGCCGTTCGGACTTTGTACAGCACCAGCCACCTTCCAGCGTGTCATGGACACCGTGCTGGCAGGTCTAAAATGGCAGAGCTGCCTCGTCTACCTCGACGATGTCGTTGTATTTTCCCGAGATTTTGACGAGCACCTGAAACGACTTTGAGCCGTGCTTCAAGCCATCAAGACCGCCGGCCTGTCACTCAAGCCAACAAAGTGTCGATTCGCCTATGGTGAACTTAGGTTCCTTGGCCACGTCGTGAACAACAAAGGTGTTCTCCCTGACCCCGAGAAGACCCGCGCCGTAGCTGCATTCACGCCGCCATCTGACAAGAAGGCAGTGAGAAGATTCCTCGGACTCTGTGCCTACTATAGACGATTTGTTCGGGACTTCGCCAAGCTGTCCGCACCGCTGACGCACCTCACGAAGGACGCCGTCAAGTTCGAATGGACGGAAGAACACCAGCGGTCATTCGATGAGCTGAAACGAAGACTCCAGACGCCCCCGATTCTTGGACATTTCGACCAGTTCGCTGATACAGAGATCCACACGGACGCCAGTAACACCGGACTTGGCGCAGTACTAGTTCAAAAGCAGGACGGGGCAGAGCGAGTCATCGCATACGCAAGTCGGACGCTGTCTAAGGCGGAGAGGAACTACTCAACAACTGAAAAGGAGTGCCTTGCTGTCGTCTGGGCAATAACAGAGTTTCGCCCATATTTGTATGGAAGTCCTTTTCGCGTGGTCACGGACCACCACTCGCTCTGCTGGCTCGCAAATCTGAAAGACCCCTCCGGACGCCTCGCCCGGTGGAGCCTACGACTGCAGGAGTTTGACATGACCGTTGTGTACAAGTCCGGCCGGAAGCACAATGACGCCGACTGCCTGTCAAGAGCCCCTGTCGAGGCCGGTCCTGCCTGTATTGAAGACGACGACGATGAGTGTTTCCTCGGCGCTTTGGACGCCAGCGACATGGCAGCACTCCAACGAGACGACCCTGAACTTCGAGCGCTCATCGAGCACTTAGAGGGACAAGCGAGTACGGTCCCCCGTGCTTTCTTAAGAATCCTGCATACCTTCTCCATGCGGCAAGGGGTGCTGTACAAAGAGAACTTCGTCAACAACAATACAGCATGGCTGTTGGTTATTCCTGCCAGCCTTCGAGACGAAATTTTCCAAGGATGCCATGACGACCCAACGGCTGGACACCTTGGCTACAGCAGGACGCTCGCCAGGATTCGAGAAAAGTACTACTGGCCGAGGCTACCGAAGACCGTTCACCTCTACATTCGATCATGCCACGAGTGTCAGCGACGAAAAAAACCGCCGACGAAGCCGTCAGGACTTCTGCATCCGATTGCTCCCCCGTCCAGGCCGTTTCAGCAGATCGGAATGGATTTACTTGGCCCTTTCCCTCCGTCGAACGTCGGGAAACCGCTGGATAATCGTCGCCACGGATTATCTCACACGGTACGCCGAGACGAAAGCCCTCCCATCAGGTACGGCTGTGGAAGTCGCTAAGTTTTTTTATCGAGTCCATTGTCCTCCGGCACGGCGCCCCCGAAGTCCTCATTACAGACCGTGGATCATCGTTCATGGCCCAGCTGACGCAAGAGATCCTTCGTCTTAGTGGCACCGGCCACCGTCGAACCACTGCGTACCATCCGCAGACAAATGGACTAACAGAACGGCTGAACAAAACTATCGCCGACATGATGTCCATGTATGTCGACGTAGAGCACAAGACTTGGGACGAGGTGTTACCCTACGTCACGTTTGCGTACAACACGGCGGTGCAAGAGACCACAGGAGTAACCCCGTTTCAGCTGGTGCATGGCAGAAAAGTAACGACAATGCTCGACGCAATGTTCCAGACACCCACGAGGGTACACAAGGGACTCCGCATGGCAAGCGGAGTCACTCTCGCCCCAGCATTCGATCCAGCTGTTTCGCGGACTTTGACACCCGCGACGCTCTGTTGTTATCTTCAGTTTCCTTTTTGCTTTGTGCACAAGTTCGCCCCATTAAACGTTCAATTTCTTCAGTTGTCATCGCCTCATCCGTTGTCATTCGTGACATTATCTACTCACGGAGAAGAGACAGTGGATTTTCATACTAACCCCTTGATCGCCGAAAGAGCCGTTACCTCAACAAGCAAGAAACTAAAGGGGAGGAGAATGTGAGCTACAGACCCGGTTATTTGAGAGAGAGGGAGACAAGGTGAGAACGGCATGGGGAGTCAAGTTGTCCCACCTCCGGCGCGGGCTTCCTTCATTCGGCAACGCTTTGGCCCCTCGTGCACTTCGAGCACGCGCGCGCAGTTGATGGGAGTTGTAAAGACACGCCCTGCAGTTCTCATTCCCTATCTACTATTTCGCAACTCCAGCATGACGCGTGCCCTCTCGCGGACGAACTACAAACCAGAGGAGTGGGGACGGTGGCGGAGATGGTGGCAGAATCTGTCGGCCCTTGTGCTGATGTTACCGCATGGTTCTTCTCGGCATGATCGTGCATCGTTAAGTTTAAACGGAGTATGTGAGCGTGTTAATATGGAATATCTTGGGTTCCGCTTTGCAACTTCTACATGCCAAAAAACAAACAAAACTGCCCCCCCCACAACAACAACAAAACAAAAAAAACAAGGCAGGAGGGGAACGCCGTTTGTTTTATGTCGGAGCTGTATCACCTCACGATTTTGTAAGTATTCTGTTTGGACGGGTCTTTAGTCGAGTGAATGGCCACAGACGCCCCGTTTCTGCTTTGAAAGATATCACTGGCAGCGAGAGTTAGCTTCTCACAGTGCTGATACACGTTATTGTGATTCTCATAGTGGCCTCAGGCGTGTGAATGGCGAGAGACGTCCCATTTATGCTTCAAAACATATCACTGGCATTCAGAGTTCGCTGCCCACAGTGCTGACACACATTATTGTGATTCTCAGAGTGGCCTCGGTCGTGCGAATGGCCACAGACGTCCAGTTTATGCAACAAAATGGAGCACTGGCACTGGCATTTTACTCTCCACTGTGCTATCGCACATTATTGTTATTCCTAGAGTGGCCTGCCGTGTGTGTCGGCCACAGATTTTTCGTTTATGCGTATGCTTCGAAACAGATCACTGGAACTAAGACTTCGCTGTCTACTTTACTTTCCCACGTTACTGCTATTCTCACAGTTGCCTCAACCGTGTGAATGGCCACAGGGGTTCCGTTTATGCTTCGGAAACAGATTACTGGCAGTGAGAACTCGCGGCTCGCAGTGCTGACACACGTTATTGTTATTGTCAAAACTGCCTCAGTCCTGTGAATGGCAACAGTGTAGAGTCCCCGGGTGTGGGGACGTGTGTCAAGGACGACCAGTCCAGTCGGAGCTCTCAGGAAGACTGTTTTATATCACGAGACATTCCAATTATATCAAAGAAAACAAGGAAGAGAAAGAATGATGACAGCATGATAGATAGGACAACACAGAGAAGAAAAGGAAGTGATAACGAAACATGATGAACACAACATTTCTCCCCCCTTAAATGACAAGGAAAACTAAAAGTGAATATAATACAGCCGAGAAAAAAGAGAAGGATAGAAATAGGACATAGCGTACAAGATACATAAACAACACACCATCAGTTACATATGTCAACACAGTTTCAACACGCATGCGAACAATACAGTTATTACATCGAAACACATTCACATCATTCAGACTTAGGTGTTCCTGGCCAGGAACTATAAAGCTAATCACACTTACTTACACGCATCGATTTCCATGAACTCCTATGTACACTTCGTTAATCAAACAAAATCGCCATAGTACAAAGGTGGTCGACGGTTTCGACGTGGCCTTTGCAGTCCTGGCAGTCGGGGCGTTTCCATTACACTGTCTGGCGAATGCGCTGCCCCTCCGGAAGGGAAAGGCTCACCGACCGGCGACTGTCCCCTTTGTCCCGAGCCACGTCCCGACGGCGTTGCACATGGCTCCATCCTGAGTTCACATGGGTGTCTTGGGGTCTCGAAGGGTGGCGGTGTATATGGTCGACGCTGTTGTCTTTGCCACCGTATCGGACTAGTCGTGGAAGGCTGTATGTGTGGTCGGTGCTGGTTTCGCTGCGACTGCGTGGGAGTAGCAGCGGTTGGCTGCCAGTCATGGTGGCACCATCTTGCACCTCCGGTAGGGGTTACACCTTGAGGAACTCTTTTAGCTTCACTTGAAGTGGGCTGTCCAAGTGTATCGTTCCTCGTTGCTGGCCTGTTCTGATTCTGCGTGATCGTCTCAGGCTCTGGAACGACCGACAACTTTGAAGCGTTCCACGCCCTGCCATCCTCAAGTCGGTACGTCCATCTCCCGACCTGCTTGATTATTCGCATAGGAGGAGTGAACGCTGGGCTTCCCTTGCGTATATGGCCCGGCTTCTTTACTCTAACAAGATCACCCACTCTAAAACGCGGTGTCTTGGCCGCCCGTCTTCCATCGGTGTAACAACCGCTCTTCTCTTGTCGTTGCCGTACGCGGTCGCGCATTCGCTGCATTTCCTCCATAGGGTTCTTAAGGAACTCCGTGTACGAGAGTCCAAGGATGTGTAGCCTGTTGCGCGGCTTGCGACCGTGGAGGAGAAGAGCGGGAGAAAGTCCCGTAGTAGCGTGCGGTGTACACCGGTAAATGAAAATGTAGTCGAGAACAGCGGCTTGTAGCGATCGGTTCTCGAGTGAAGCACACTGTACGTAGGACTTGAATGTGCGATTAAATCTTTCAACTTGCCCATTGGCTTGCGGGTGGTAGTTCGAGACCAGCTGGTGCTTTATACCACGATGAGCCAGGAAATTCTTAAACTCCTCGGACGTAAACTGGGGCCCGTTGTCACTTACGACACTCTCTGGATACCCCTCGCGCGTGAAGACCATGTGCAGAAAATTTGTCACAGTCTTTGTGGTAACGTTAGGGCAGAACTGTATTTCCGGCCACTTGGAGAAGTAATCGACCATCGTGATTACATAGCGGAAAGCCGGTGGTGCTCTCTCGAAGGGACCGACAATGTCAATGCCGACCTTTGACCACGGCCGCTCAGGCAGTGGGACTGGTTGCAAGGGTGTTGGCGATGTCTTCGCGCTCTTGTCAGCGGTTCTGCAAACACCACATGCTTGTACTGCCGCTTTTACGTCCGCGTTCATGCGTGGCCACCAATAGAGATCACGAAGGCGAGTCTGTGTCCTGACGATGCCTGGGTGACCCTCGTGCGCTCGCGCGATGAGTGGTTTTCTCATGCTCGCAGGAACGACGAACTGATCGCCCCGTAGCAGTAGACCATCGTACACAGAGAGCGTGTCTTTGATGCTGTAGAAGATGGCTTCGTCAGAAGACGACTCCCTCCATGGTGGCCATTCCGATGTGATAAAGGACATCACGGCGGTCAGTTCCGGGTCGTGAGCCGTTTCCTGTTGAAGCTGAGCCTTTGTGATGCATTCGCCTTCCAGCGCGGTGAAAGACACGATCTCTTCGTCGAAATCTGTGCCACCTTCGTCAGCTGGTACAGGGAGCCTGGAAAGTGCGTCCGCGACCTGATTTTCGCTGCCCCGCTGGTATTCCACTTGGAAGTTATACTTCAGGAGGCGTGTCGACCACCGAGTGATTCGGAGTGGACGAAGTCCAGTTCCTCGCGTGCTCAACAAGGACGCGAGAGCCTGGTGGTCTGTGCGTAAGGTGAAACGGCGACCCCACAGGTAGGCGTGCCATTTCTCACACGCCCACAAGCAGGCAAGGGCTTCTCGCTCTCCCGTGGAATACTTGCGCTCAGCCGGAGTGAGCGTACGTGAAGCGAAGGCGACAGTCTGAACTTCCTTGCCGTGAAGCTGCTGCAGCACTGCTCCAAGTCCATAGGCGGAAGCATCCGTGGCTACGATGATGGGCAGGCCTGGATTGAACATCTTGAGAGTTTTTGCAGATGACAGCAACCTCTTCACACGCCGGAAGCTCTGGTCCGCATCTTGATCCCAAATGAAAGGCGTGTCCTTTCGGAGGTACCTACGCAGGGGTTCCACCTCTGAAGCCAGATGGGGTAGGAAACGAGAATAATATTCAACCATCCCGAGAAACGATCTCAGTTGCATCAGATCTGTTGGAATGGGAGCAGCCTGTAGGGCATCCACCTTTGGTTGCAAAGGAGCGATTCCGGCTCCACTAACTTTGTGTCCCAGAAACGAAAGTTCTGTGACGTCAAAAACACACTTGTTGTTCAGCTTCAAGCCCACGTCAGAAATCCGTTGGAGCACTTCCCGCAGGCGTTCCAGATGTTCTTGTGGGGTCCTGCCGAACACGACAATGTCGTCAAGGTAAAACAAAACACCTTGACAACCATGCAGGATCTTGGACATCATATTTTGAAAAATTGCTGGTGCGGAAGCCAAGCCGAAACATACTCGCTTAAAGCGAAACAGCCCTTCGTGTGTGATGAACGCTGTGATATCACGGCTGTCGGGATGTAAGGGCACTTGGTGGTATGCTGCTGCAAGGTCCAATTTTGAAAAGTGATGTGCGCCGTGAAGCGCATTCAGTAGCTCTTCGATGTGTGGGAGGGGTAGCTGTCAATTACCACCGCTTTGTTTGCGCTACGGAGGTCCACGCACATCCGAATGGTTCCGTCCTTCTTCTGTACTACCACAATGGGTGACACCCATTCTGAGGCATTGATGCGTTCAATGACCCCTGCTTCTTCGAGACGCTTAATCTCTTCCGAAACAGGTTGGCGAGCAGTTTGTGGAATTCGCCTCATGCGATGTTTGACAGGTGGAACTGAAGGACGAATTCTCACCTTGCACTCGATTCCCTTGACTCTACCCAGGCCAGGGGTGAAGAGATGATTAAAGTGCTGGAGACACGGTGGAAGTTTCGGCTGTACAGATGCAGGCTTTGCCGACGTAGCTGCAGACGGTGGCATCACTGTCGCTTGTGCTTGCGGCTGTTGACGAGCCGCCCACTCTTCCTCCAGCGCCGCCGAAAAGTCATCCGGTGGTGACGGTACGCCGGTTGATGTTGAAGAGTCTGGTTGTCGACCTTCTATGATGTCAGCAGCCTGTGTTTGTAACAGAGAAGGATCTGGCGGGCTCGATGACGCTTCGTCAAGTTCACCGGTCTCCGTGTAGAAGCACGTTTTGGTTGCGCCACTCACTTGAATGTCCAGTGCCACTATAGCGTCCATGCCAAGTAGCGACGTGCCTCTGTCTGCGATGTAAAACAAGACTTGTGCCTGTCGCGTCTTGAACATTACTGTAGCCGTGAAGGCACCCAGGACGTTGATGGGTTCACGGGAAAAGTTCAGTAGTGTAACAGGTGGTGGCACGACTTTTGCATCACTGGCGAATCGCTGTGTGAATGTGGACTTGTCCATTATAGAAACGGACGATCCCGTATCTAACAAGAATGACAGTGGTGTCCCAAACACTTTGACGCTGATAAAAATACGCGTTTTAGAGGCTCCCGTAATGTGATTTACGAGCCCTGCTTCATCGTCGTCATCAAAATCCGATAGAATTTGTTCAACTTCTTCGCGCCGGCGCCGTTGAGAGTAAGCTCTGCGTACGCTTCTGCAAACATCGCCGAAATGACCTCGACGGCCACAGTTGTAGCAGCAAAGGTTCCGTGCTGGGCAGGTGTCATAGCTCCGACAACGTTCCCAGCCGTGACCGCAATTGGAGCACGTGCGCCCATGACTTCTGGTGTAGTCCTGTCGGGGAGACTGGTGTCTTGCGAAGTCTTGCCGCGAAGAAGTTGATGGTGCAAACTGGACCATTCTGCGGTCCGACGACTGTATGAATCCTGAGTGTCCACCTCCATAAGATTGGTCGCGACCGGTACCGCCACAGGCTGTACAGAACGGAGCAGTCGAGGACTGTCTGTCACGCATGCTCCGGGAGGACGATCTTCGCCTGTCTGCCGGCTGGTGCCTGGAAGAACGACTATTGTACCGGCGCTGTACCTCCCGAGGTGGCTCATTTCTTGAAGACGGCAGAGACCGTTGCCCTGAAAAGTCTTCTCTTGCCGGTGATCTTGCTTCAAAGACCCTGTTTCTGGTGGTAACCTGACAAGTCGCTTGAGCGTTCGCAGGCGGAGTTGTCATTGACGCCCATTCTCGCACCTCACGTCGTGAGCGTTCAAGGTTCAGAACTGTCTGGATGACCACGTCAAATGGAAGAGCGGCATCCAGAACCATACGCTCCTGAATTTCGGTCGACGCGACGCCAATCATAAACTGCTTCCGAACCTGCTCTTGGGTTTGGTTTCCGAAGTTGGCCGGAATCGCAAGTGCTCGAAGCGCCGACAGGAAGTCTTTGAGCGACTCACCCTCTTGTTGTTTCCGACTGTGAAATTTAAGCTGTTGCAGAGTTACGTTCGTAGGCTGCGTGAACTCTGCTTCTAGAAGCCTTACGGTCTCTGAGTAGACGTCTGTCGCAGGTTGACCGACAGCATCTCCGCCGCTTGCTGTTGCCGACGTTGCTGGCGCCTGTTCAACAGCAAGCTGTGGCATTGGTAGAGAGTCGAATATTTGCTGACCGGTCTGGCCGAGACAGCTGAGCAGCATGGCTTGCCGACGCTCTGGGTCGTAGTCTCGAGCACCAGTGGCCAACAAATATCGCTCGAACATCCGAATCCACTGTTCCCATGGAATGGGCGGAGGACCCGGCTTTGCCAAGAACTCCGGAGGAAGTCTTCCACCGGACGCCATTGTCGAGTTGACTCTGAATGGAGGCCGTTCTATTCAGCCGCCATCTTGATTGTCGCTGGGACGAAGCAGGCTTGTCCAGGAGGATCACTCGTCGGGGCGGGCCGACCGACGAAATTGGAGACCGAGCCGTTGCTTGCCCAGGAGAACGGTAAGGCCAAGGGACCTCCTCGTCGCCAGAAATGAATGTAGAGTCCCCGGGTGTGGGGACGTGTGTCAAGGACGACCAGTCCAGTCGGAGCTCTCAGGAAGACTGTTTTATATCACGAGACATTCCAATTATATCAAAGAAAACAAGGAAGAGAAAGAATGATGACAGCATGATAGATAGGACAACACAGAGAAGAAAAGGAAGTGATAACGAAACATGATGAACACAACAAACAGGCACCCCCTTTATACTTCAAAACAGACCACTGGTATTCAAATTTTGCTATCCGCTGTGCTAACACAAGGTACCGTTATTCCCAGAGTTGGCTCAGTCGTGTGAATGGCCACATAAGTCCAATTTATGCATTAAAGCGGAGCACTGGCATTGATTTGTTGAGTCATTTTTCTTATACAGAAAAAAGGCTTATTTATATCAAAATCCGATTTGTTGCGTAGAGAAGACGTTTAGGCAGCGGGAGGTCAATATCGCATCCGATGTCTGCCGTAAATGAGTTGCAAACTATTTTTTTCGCGAAGTTGAACTCTATACTGGTGATTCATGGCGCAGTGCAGTGTATAAACCAGCTAAGACTTTATCGCAACCAAAAAAGATAAAACGTTTGTCTGGTGGCTGCCGATATCGAAAAGCCAAGAACAATGCTATATACCGCAACTAAGCAGAGAAGCATGACAACATGAGACACGGAAGGTCAGTCGTGGACAAGATCAACAATCCGGTTTTACAGCATGTGAGTGGTCGTTAAAAGGACCGTTTTGAGTTGCGAGATTTTTTTCGGCTTTTCAGGTGCGTGCTTTCGTTTCATTATTTCCACTGCAAGAGAAAGCGTGCAACAAGCTTTTTATTAATGTTGGTTTTAAGCTTCGTCAAGGGGCTCGACACCAGACAGGTCAATCTCGGATGGGGTGTCCTCTCCATCCAGCTGGATGACGATGGGCTGGATGTGGGCACTTATGGCACCGCCTCGTCCGAACGTTTCTTCAATGTCAATAACGTGCCTCACAGCATTATTCCAGTTGTCAGTGGTGACCTTTCAACTTCTTCGCTGAGGAGTTTCCCGACGTCGATCATCTTGAACGGCGTGTTTCGGGCAGCAACGCCATTCTTTATCTAGGCCCATATCAGTTCAATGGGATTGAACTCACAGCGATATGGTGGGAGCCCGACCACAGTGCAGCCAGCCATCTCAGAAGCAGTGTCCACACGATACTTTAAGTATTGTGTGGACACTGGGACGTACGGGGAAACGAAGTATCGACTACTGTCAACGTAATCCAATGGAGAGATGCAGCGAGCGAGAAGGAGAAACAGCAAATATTCGAAGAATCACTGGAGAATGAGAACTGAATGGCGTGTCCTTCGAACGCCCGGCCTCAAGTACGCACTCCATGCCTTCGATAGTGCTTTGGCTCTACGCACGCGCTCAAGGTGTATCAGATGCCGAAGCACTGTGAAGGTAGGAAGCTCGCACTGGAGGCGGGACAAATGAAGCGCCTCTATGCTGTTCTTGCCTTGTTAGTGACTATTTTTTTCCGGATTTTATAGTACGTGCTTTTGTTTCATTATTTCAACTGCAAGCTTCCGAATCACAGGCCTAAAAATACTACGAAACCTTGGCACCATATTTTTGCCAAATTTTCAAAAGGTATAAGTGGTCAAAAACAGAGCCATATTTATGTGGCCCTATTTCACTATACTTTACTTCCATAAATACGCCTTAGGATAGCAAGGGTCACCGCCGGCTAAAGACCTGGCCTCGCTTCGCCTCCGGGCTCCTGACGGACGGCCCCCGCCGGGAATATGACGTGTTCTATTACGTCACCGTGACTTCACTTTTTTACCCTCTCTAAAGCAAGGATACGCGGCGCCACCTCGCGTCGGTTCCGCGCAACATCGATCGCAGTGTGCGGGCGAAGCGGTAGAGGAAGGGGCTGTTTGGATGTCGGCGACGAAGAAGCCGCCGGCTGATGTCCATCTCTCGCGCACTGCCAGCCGAGGGATCGCTAAGGACAAGCGAGCGAGCGGACAAAAGGATAGGGCGCGCGAGACGATGCGTTTGCTCCGAGAGCCTACGAAGGGCGCTTTTTCTTTGGGATCGAATCACAGCGAACCGGCGTGCTCGTCCAAAGCCCGTGCACACAAAAAGGCCAGCTGATTCTCTCTGACCCGTCGAATTCCTCGAGAAAGAGACCGCCTAGAACCGCCCACACGCATCGAAAGGCACGTGTTTTTGATGACGACGCATTCGAACTCGGAGTATCCCAGTAGTGTCTTTGCACTCGGATAAATAATCGACCCTACGTTGGTGACACATAACCCCGTGGAGTGATTGTGAAAGTGTCATCTACTCGCTTAGTACAGTGGTTGTGCGTGTTTGTGTACATTTGGTGTCAGACACTCGGAGCCAGTGTTGGAGGTACAGTTTCTCGTCGGTGGGACGATGTGATAGAGTGTTTTGTCGGGAGTGACGTGTCATTCCTGGTCGGCCCATTCTTTGGCGGCTCTTGATGTGCCCTTCGTCCGGTTTGAAGTGAGCTGGATTGAGGGGGCAGCAGCGTAGAGCGCGCAGGAGTCGACGGCGGCCTCCACGGCAGCGAGTCGTGCAACGTCTTAGAAGGAGCGCGAAGCTAGCTCAAGGCGACTCCGGATGGATGCGTCTGCCGCTTTGATCTGTGTCTTGTTTAGATTTATCGCTTGTTTGACGCTTAAGGGAGGGTCAATGTTCATTAACGATGACGTCACGCGGAGGCCTTGTATTTTAGGTTATATTGGAACAATCGTATTGCCGTTCCGAACGCTAAGGTCCACCAGAAGAAGGGGCGTGGTTACTCTGTTTCCTTATTGCTTAGTGACATGGTTCGGGGACCAACCGTTGGAGAAAAAAAGTGCTCAACGAGAGGTGGAATAAAGCTATATTACACTAAGAAAGAAGAAAGAGCACTAAAGGACAAATCAACAAAAGTTATCAATAGTTTCATATATTCGTATATGTTTGACGATCTGGTGCTCGGTTTGTGCTCTTGGATGTCATAGCCCAGGTCGGTCAGGTCAGGTCGCGTCTTGAAATACCCTGTGGTGGTGCCTTTTCATGTCACTGCCGAAAGTCGCTGCCGCAAGGTTTTGGTCACCATCGAATTTGTCACAGGTATGTTCATCGGCACCCTTCTGGTTGCTGGGGTCGCTGCCGAGAGTCCCACGCCAGCGTCGAGTCAATGTCGAGGTCTCCTTTCCTCTTCTTCAGTGGTCGCTGAGACTTCCCCGTGTCGTAGCCGAGTTCCTTTCAGTGGCTTCGGGGCACCATCCCAAATCTTCGCCTCTCTTTGGGTCTTCACCGAAACCTCTTCAGCTTAGATTGATATTTTCTCCTCGCGCCTCTTATCCGCTTCTTTTTTCTTAAGTTCGGCCGTGAAACGTGACAATCAGCCAAGTAGCTATGTTTTTTGAAACAAAATACGCAAGCACCGTTCAATGAAGACCGAAATCTGCTACCACTTTTAAGGTATCTTAGATACCGATGAAATCTGAAACCTAAACCCATATCGCCATTAGTTTGCGAATGTTATAGAAAAATCGTAAAGCCCTTCAAGGCTATTAACACATTTTTCTTATACCTCCTAATATGCTTTGTGTTATAATCACTGAGCACTATTGTAGTAGGCTTGATCGCGGACCGAGGCTCGTCTTGCTGGTGTCGAGCGGCATCACCGGAAGCAATCGCTTGGCACCATCTAATGCATGGGACTGTAAGTGGGAAACGGGTAAAACTGCAATTCCTTACCTTAGTAGGCTGCGCTGGATGCTGAAACTTTTATCGTGTTTTCCAGCAAGGACAGTTTATATTCTGGGCGCAAATATCCAGAGCGTCAGAATACCAATACTTATTAAGTAAATGTCTTGTGGATGAGGGTCGAGGGTTGCGACTTTGTTGGGCGTAAACTGTGATGCGGTTCGATCAGACAAGGGTTGTCGAGATTCAATGTAGAGTCGCTCGTGATCTCAAGATCATCAGAGCTTAGCAGACGATACGTTAGAGGGCCTTTACTGGGGACATCCGCGTCGCTTCAAATGTTTGTACAGAGGGTGCAAGCGTTTTGCTTTGACCTGCAGTGAGCGCTTTTGTGACGAACGAAAACTCGGAACATGTCGTTCATTTGTTCAACGTGTAATTTATTTAGTGACTGAAGCAAGCGACGCCGGCACAATCGAGAAACGCTTCGGCACATTTGATTTTTTAATTTTTAAATCGGCGTTTTAACGCTTGACAAATACCGATTTGATCTCTAGGCAGCCGATATAATGATCGCCGCACGAAATAAGGTATTACCCTTCCAGCACCGCGTACTAGCTTCAATATTTGTGCTTTTGTGTGTTTCTCCCTTAAACTTGCGTGTATTGCCTGGTGTCAAGCAATGGCCGGCGGTGGCGCCACCGACGGGCTCCCAATCCACGACGCAGCTTACTACAATAGAAATCACTGGTCAGAATCTACCCGTACGCATTATCTTTTGTAGCCGTAAGGGCAATTTTAAGGTTACGTAGGTAACGATGCCGCTCAGGACAATCTTAACGTTAAGTAAAATGGACTTTTCAATTTCTGGCTGTCGCCTCGCGGTGCACTCACGTTCAATAAGATGTTGGCACAAAAACATTATTTTAATAAAAAAAACTTTTTTTAGCTTCTCGATTAAGCAAAACCTATTAAGTTAATGTGGAAGAGGACAGGCAAAGGATAAAGAGAAGAATATTGAATTCTCAATTTCAGACTCGATTACGATTCGCCCTGCGAAGTACGAGATATTAATTCTGCTTGGATAGAAAAAAAAACATAAAACCCCACGTGGATTTTTGAATCCGGAATATTTTTCTTTCCATAGCTCCTTTCAGCTGAAGTCCAGACGCAGCCTATTCCTGAACAGTGCTTGCACTACGGGAGCGCGCGTGCTTGGCAGGGACGCTGAAAGCCCGGCGCTCGCGCTTGTAGCATCATCTGCGTCTGGACTTCAAATGAAACGAAGTTTAACAAGAATTTCAGTCACCCTCTGACAGGGATAAGCATATATAACAACAAAAAAGCACCTCAGATTACAGGTTTTCAGATACATGTATTTTAATGCAAAAATACAGACACTGAGATACAATTGTCTTTCATGTAACCGGATATTACTGACATACTTTTGCAAAAGTGGACGAAAAATATCCCGGAATAAAGATACAGATATCATACTAAAATAACTTTATTTTTCCGAACAAGGTCATGCTTCGCAAACACATGTAATGATGCAGTGCATTTGAAACAGCTTTGCTTGTATCGCAAATATCAAATTTGGCACGAAATGGGAACATTTTAATTCTCAATCGATGTGAAAAGCTACTCCATCGCAGCCGAAACGAAGAAAAACCGTCTTCATCGAAGGGAAGTCGCCAAGATAACAAAAGTCCTCTGTCCTCGCATGGGTCTGTCGTGATCTTGCTAAAGAGGAGGAATCTCCGCCTTCAAAGTCGTAGAGGACGTGGACGTGGTCTGCCCGAAATGAGCTTTGTTTCGCCTAATAACCCGTTTGGAATATTATGATTCTCAGCTTGGCCGGTAACGTGAATTGTGATGTTGCGTCGCAAAGTGTCATCTTAAGTGATTCTGAGTAACCCAAGACGGGAAGGGAGGTGGCGGGAGGGACGAAAAAAAGATTTCGAAGAAAAACGTTGAACTGACGGAATTTGCAGGAAATTAGGAGCCAGAGGAAAACGACTGACTCAACTGGACATTCTTCGAATACAGTATTTTATTTGATTTATTTTTAAATTTTGGTGACATCTTTGTGCACTATGAAATATAAATCTCTTCCTCCCCCTCCCCCTTTTTTTTAGAAGATGCTAATTGGCGGTTTCGTATAATAAGTTCTAGGACCTCTAGCACCAGTTAGTTTTTGACAACAAGTGTATCGAAATATCTAACCCTGGAAAAGTATCGCTATGCAATCAATACATCGTGAAAGAGTTTTACTACTCAGATGCAAATACGTTTCTCAAATGTAACTCGATACAAATATACAGATACTCGAAAACATCTCTAAGATACGATCCCGATACATTTATATCGCGATACTGTTTACCGCTGCCCTCTGACAAAGACTAATATATCAAATTTCGGAAGCGGTTTCTCTCCCCCATTATTTCTTAAACAATCCCGTCTTAGAGAAAGTATTTTGCCGGGAAAAATAATTTTAAATCTGGGAACGTTCAACATCTCGACAGGCGCTGTATTGTTTCCCTTATTGATCAATAATCATATTGTTTTTGAATCGTTTCCTCTTATTGATCAATAAGCATATCGTTTATGTATCGTTTCCTCTTACTGATCAATAAAAGGAAATTATCGTTTGCTCTTATTGATCTGGTTCTCACGGGAAGATTTCTGCTAAAGGGCACTGTGCTTTTCTGAGCTCATAAAGATCCCGGTCCAGGTTTCACTGTAGAAGCCTTCATGTAAGCGTCGGGTGGATGCTTGTGAGACACTATTCTTGTAGTAAAAAGTTTGGTGTACGTCATCCGGTGGCTTGATGTGTTAACGCACCTACTTTGTGTAGATGCCCAATAAAACTTGATAATTGTTTTGTTGTGAGCTGCATCGCGATCCAGTCGGAACCTAAATCATTGGTCATCCTTAAGTCTTTTGAAAGAAAGTATAATCGTTAGCGTGCTTCATTGGCCATAAAGGCTCAGAGGCAAAAGAGGCAGTGTTTTGTTGTTGTTTTTTGCCACTCAGACTGCGTGACAACTGCTCTGATTGGCTAAAACATACTCAACTCTTTGAGTGCCACGCCCCAGTATAGACCAACTCAACGCTGTGACGTCACGCCACTGCGGTGGCGCTGCTGTCGGCACTGCGTAGGCGCAGACGCTTCGCTCCTCCCGAGTTTGGTTACTGAGCACTCGCTGTGCCCACACCTGGAGTACTCTGGCACTAACACAATGTCTTGGAGAGAAACCGTAAAAAACCCAAGTCAAGCCCTTGGGATTGCCTAACTTGGGCCAAGTTGGGCGTTTCTGTAGGGCGCTGCCTGGGACGCCTTGGAGATGGGACTCATCCCCCCTTTCGAAGGTGTTTCGCTGCTCAGCTTCAGGACACGTCTTTAAGTCACTTAACACTGGTTGGTGTGCTAAGTGCTCGTCTCCATTTCCGGCCGCTAATGAAGTGACAGCCGATATGCTCGTTAGCATAATTTGACTCAAGTTATTCGAGCGTCACGTTCTCGTCGACGTACTGCCCGAATAGCGCTGACGGCGCCCAGAGATGATCCTTCATGAGCGCATCTGGCGGTCGAGGCGTGGTTTCGACCTTGGCATGGTTTCCAGCAGCTGATTGCGCAGTCATCTCGACGGCCTCTCATTATGTTAAATAAAATAAAATTGTGGAGGCTTTGGTTTCTCCCTTCTCTCAAGCTTTACTCTCATATTTCTTTCTAATACTGTAAAACCCTTAATTTTCGCGAGCCCTTAATTTTCGCGAATTTCGCGAATTGAAAAATTCGCGAAATTTAAGGGCACGCAAAAATTTCGATCTTTAAGGGAAGGGAAGTACAAAATTAAACATATCCATTATGTTCTAGAGAAATTAATTTTCTATTTATATATTTATTTATTAAAAAAATCAATTCATCTAACATGCGCGAGAAAATCGTATAGCTTTTTGAACCCTTTGCAATAAACATGCCTTGAACTACTCAGTTCAAAACGTTATTTGATGAGCTGGATATCTGTGCTTAATCGCCTCTTTCCATCTCTCAATCTTCTCCTCCATTTTCATTGTCTTCTTTTTTGTTCTCACATAATATGAAATGATTATGTGAAAGTATGGTAACTTTTCGCCGTTAAAGTAACTCACTTTGCGTCCCGCACTATTATTTTGTTGGACAAGATGAGAAGTCTATTAGGTCACAAAGACATTATAAGTCTCTTTAATACACTCTCCTTTGCATTTAAATATTTATAGGATTCAGCAACACATCAATGCTCAAGTGCACACACACACGACGTACACGCGCAATCAGAAATCGTCCGCTCTCAGCAAAAGGGGAAGAAATTTATACTCCTGGCTGCTGTCTAGCTTAAAGTTTCACAACTGCCTCCCTCGGGAAATACATGGCATGTTATGCCCTTGTACGAACTTGATGAAAGGCGCATGGAAGCAGTGTATATCGAGGACAAGAAACATCCGCCAGACTAACCGTTGCTGCGATATTTCACTGCCTCCTGGCGATAACCAACCGTTTCGTGAAATATGAGTCGTCCTGCCTCGTAGATCGCAGTCGACGCAACATATTGCCATGCTTGCTCACGGTCCCCAGTGGCGGCGGTGCAGAAATCGAGATGACATGTCCGAGGTCGAAAGAACCAATAAAGTACGCACATAACGCTAGAGCGCGAGGACACTCACCCACTCATACACGCACACCCACCCACACGCGCTTGCACGCACACACACGCACAGACCCGCAAATACACCGAATAAACATCACAAAAATTGAGAGCTTCCAAGAACGAATACGAAAAAACTAGCAAGGGAATTTCAACTTTCCTAGTAGTCGTAGTGCCGCCTCAGAGGAATAATGTTTTTGAGCGATGCAGCAAGACACATACGACAAAGGCAAAAATAATGAAAAAAATAGATTAAAACAATATGATACCTAGTTGAAAAGAACCCACAGTACGACGTCTTTCCTCAGCAAGGTAAACAAAAATTCATATACGGATAAAACGAGGTATGCCTAAAAAGGCCAGGAAATTTGTCGATCTGGGTCACTCACAAAGCAAGTGTGTTTGCTTTTGACGGGCTTGATATAGGCTTTCGGTGTTGTCGTCTTACATGTTCTCGGGTCACCATTACGACGGAGTCGAAGGTTAGAGCCCGCGCTCGGGGCGACCACAGCCGAGTAATAAGAGCGAGAAAAAACATATCTATAAAAGGGCAGAAAAATATTTGCCCTCGCCTTATTGAAAATCAACGAGGAGGAGAGTCTGGCGGACGGTCGTCGATTGCTCTCTAGGGGCAGCATATAGGCATATAGTCTTACACAGCTTATTTTATAGGTGTGTTCCACCCTTATTATTATCACAGTTTTCTGTATGTTTCCTCGGATAACTCAGATGGTGGTCCTTATTTAAAAGGAAAAAAAATAATTGGAGATAGTAGATGTCACGTGCTTGTTGATGCTATTGCTTTACGAGTCTGCTTGATTACTAATTGTCGCTGTCCAGTGGAATGCAATAAATAGCCCTTGTACGAACGCCAGACTGGTATAAATGTAAAGAGGAAAGGTTGGGAGATCTGACGTGAAAAGTATTGGCGATCTTCGGTAGATGTAAAACTACTGGGACGGAGTTATGGCGAATGGCCATTTGTCACTACAACCTAGTAGGCGTATGTCATTCCGAGTTTGGAAGGTCGTGTCTGTTTGTGTTCAACATTGGCTGCGTTGGTTCTCATCATAGATATCAGGACAGAAGTTGTACTTTCACAGTGTGTGCAGGGAAAAGGGGCTTGTCATTTACTTAACTGAGCTTCAGTCACATTTGATTTGTTCGCTCAGTTATTGCGGTTTGAGTAACCATATACGTTGAAATCAGATGCTGCTAAAGCACAGCGATATTCAAACTTTCATTTGTGGATTGTTTCAAAAATACGACAAGAAATCATGTACCACTTTATGAATTTGTTATCTCTCTGTGCTCATTCCCTTTGCTTATTGCATTTCTCTTTAATATACAACTATGAAGCAGCGTTGATCACGCGACCGAACAGTGGTACGAGAGAAAAAAAAGTAAGAGAGAATAACAAAAAGTATAAGACAGTATAGGTATATACATCATATCTCTAACGGGTGCACGCACCTTGAAGTACTACTAACCCTTTTGAAGCTGCGCTCGATAGTGTGAATTGTGGGTTTATAGGAAAATAATTTTTTACGCCAATGCCTTCAAAATGATCAGGTTATAATCTCAAATGCCGAGACAAAGTGCTCTATCTCGCTTCAGAAGCTAAGATGTCCTCCTTCTCTTGAAAAAGAAAAAGGCAAGCAAAAGAAAAAGGATGTTTGGGACAATTCTCTGGGAACTCACAATATGCGCACCGGTCCGCCTTTTCATCTCGGAAAGCGGTACATTTCAGGACGATCCTAGCAGATAACGGCCGGGGGCATATTTTCCGCCTAAACTTGGGAATTCATTTCCTCGCAGGACGCTCTGTCTCCTCTCTCTATTTCCCTCTTTCTCCTTTTTGTCTTCGAACCCTTTGCTGTTCAAGTGTTGTATGTCTTCCCCCCCCCCCCAAAAAAAAAAAACAACAACAACAACAACAACAACAACAACAACAACAAAAACGTTAGGGTTTTATTTTACGTTCTTGGTACCTGTCCGTTTAGCGTTCGTTGTCTTTCTCGATTTTGTTTCCTTGAGCTGATGCTTTTCATCGTCGCTAAAAACCTCTCTTTTTCTTTTCTTTTTTTTTTGGGGGGGGGGGGTGGAGAAGGAATATTTATATCAAATGCCACTTCCTCCTAGGGGTGGAAGGGAGAAAAAGTTAAAAAGAAACAAGAAAATGGGCAGTGCCAGACGGTTTATCAACGCCGCTGCATCGGTTGTAACTTATAACTAGGGTTCGGTGTTTTCGGATGTCATTTTTCGTCAAATTCGGAGGGTGCTTTTCGGAGTTTATTTTTCGCTGCTTAGAGCTTATTTTTGTTAAATTCACATTCCTTCGAAATCCAAAATCTAATGTTACTGTGTTCCAGTTTTTTTTTTCAATTTCTATATAAAATAATTGTTAGGGCATAAACGTGCTTTAAATTTATAAAAACTCTCCACTATTGAAATATATAACTGCAGCTGCATTTGTCATTGATGCCCTTGCGATTGCCAGTACTAACTGCCCCATGAGAAAACATGCAAACAAGTGTTGGTTCAATAAACGACTGTACTTTGAAATAGCCAAACTCCTTGGACGTAATCTTCGGAAAGAATAAACGCTTCAGCTGCCCTCCCCCTCCTATAAAAACTACCGGCTCATATATTTCACTGTTTTAAGAACAAAAACCCCTCTCTATCCAAGAAGCCCAACACGTCTAACCTTGAAACCCTGACAATGCTTTTGTTTTCGTCCAGAAGTAGGAAAGGTTGAGGAAATACCCTTTCCTCAATACTCCTGAACTAAAAGAAAGAGAATGAATGAATGAGTTCAACGTGATATTGAGATTCTACCCTAGTCCGGGTTATCTATCTATGGGCTGAGGTAGCTGATGGTCCAGCTGCATCATCGTTCTTGACAATCGTCTTTATGTGCTGGTATAGCAGTGTCCACAGCTGATGGTGGTTTTGGGATGGTGCAAACCATTGTTCCCAGGCGGTGGGTCTAAGGTTTGCAGGCAGGTACAGAGGAGAGCCGGGTGTTGTGAAAAGCTTGTGCCCTGGTGCACAGCAGCAAAACATGTTCGTTGTTTGGATACTCACCGGAGTAATTGCAAGAGAAAGAGAAAAAACAAATTGATGTGGCCCTTTCACAGGATTACTGACCCTGTGCTATAACAAACTTTATCCGCAAAAAACAAGTTTTTTATTTTATTTTTATTTTGCCATTGTGAATTCTAATTATGAAAGTTTTCGAATAAATTTGAATTGACGAAACATCGAAGTTTTCGTAATTTATCCGAAAATATGAAATCCCAGTTATAATTAGGATTCCGTGCTTTCGGAGTTTATGTCTGTTAAATTTCGGAGGGTGTTTTCTGGAGTTTAAATTTTGTTAAAAAGTCGGTGTTTATCAAAGTTTATTTGTTAGATTCCCAATTATTTGAGAGTAGAAATTAATTTTATTGAGATCCATATTCTTAAAAATTCCAAACATAATATATCAAGTTTGGGAACCATGACTCGTTGCCCTGAGAGAACCTTGACGAGCTAAAAGGCAGACCCCTTTAGTTAGTAGTTCGATATCTCAATGGTAACTGACGTTGCATCTCCTCAGGACCACTAACCTAATGCTCTTAGGAATTATGTAACACATCATCTTTTTGCGATTTTTCTTGTTGTGACCTTGAAATTTCGACTTTTTTCGGAGAAATTTGAAACGACTAAAATAATCCGAGGAGAAGAGGAACAAGAGGGAGGAAAACACAAGTCTCCAAACACAGCTAAGTGAATGGTGCCCGACCGAAAAAATCCGCCTGGTCCGGGTATCGAACCCGGGACCTATTCATTTCTAGTGGAGCTGTGTTTTGAGATTTGTGTTTGTCCTTCGTCCCTCTTGTTCTCCTTCTCTAGGGATTATTTTCGTCATTCTTGTCCAGCTCGTTTGCGCCTTTGCATTTAATTGCATTATAATCATAACTTTAGAATGCAAGCGTTTCACCCTTGTAGGTTTTAGACTGGTGGTAGCTGATAAAAATTGTTTGCTCTACTGACGTCTAACCCCTGGTTAGCTCAGTTGCTGGAGCTCTCCACTGGACATGGAGATGTCCCGGGTTCGATATCAGGAACAGGCGGACTTTTTTCGGTCGCGCACCAGTCATCTAGCTGTGTTTGAAGATTTGTGTTTTCCGTTGTACCTCTTGTTCCCCTTCTCCAGGAATTGTTTTCGTCATTCTCGTCCAGCTCGCTTGCACCTTTGCATTTAATTGCATTATAATCAAATCTGAAATGACGTTAAATTTGCCGCAGTGTTTTACGAATTATTTTTCAAATTTATCTGAAAATATAAAATCCTATTTTGGACAAAACCCCGAGACTGGGTGGGGGGGGGGGGGGAGAGACAACACAACACAAAGACAACACAGACTTTGTGTTGTGTTGTCCTTTCTTCCCCCCCCAGTCTCGGGGTTTTGTCCAAAATGTTTAACCTTCACCAGCTTGTTTGTGCTCTAACATTTTGTTCATAAAATTTTAGCTATAACTATAAGGCATGCGGGCAGTTGTCATGTTTTGACCTCCGTTCAGTTATTGTATATTGTGCTCAACTGTTTCGGCACCAAAGGCCCAACCGCATGTTCGCGTCTTTAGATACGCAAATACTTGAGCTAAATTTCAGCTGTTCAGGATTTCACTGCGCACTCTGCATGCATTGCAAACAAACTTTATGACAGAAACTGCCATGAAGTATGTTTGCAATGCACACAGCGAGTCCCGTTCAGACGTTTCCGTTGATTGCGTTCAGAGCAAATGACATGAGAGGCACGACAGAGTCGTAACATATAAACAAGCCGATCGCAACCGATCGATTGCAGATGGAAACGTATACAAGCGCCCGAAAGTTTAACTCATGATCGCTTCTCGCCGCTACTCACTGATTTGGTTTCCGCGAGATTTCCTAAGTCTTCTTATCCCGATAACCCTGTCGTTGCTATCGTTTCAGTTGTTCTGACCGCAGACGGCTCAATTGTGGCATAAGATGAGCTATTTTTGCCATAATTTTTCAACTGGCATTTATAGTCATTATTTGTGTTGTTTGATCGTCCTCTATGAATATGCTTCTGCTAAATATGTTGTACAACGATGGTTTTTTTTTTCAGAATGTCTTTGCTCAATCGTATTAATCTGCTTAATTGTGATATCTTCAGGGGGAAGGAGCTCGTCATGCTCACTTTTCACCTTTTTTCCACAACTTCACCAATCGCTTTGTTGGAAAATAAATGTATTATTTTAAAACTTTAGAGGCCCTGAGAAAACAATGAATTCAAGCGAATAGTCACATAACAAGAGTGCAGTCTAGCACTGTGTCGTAAAGGCCAATCAAACAAATACTGTCAAACGTTTAGAGAAACGAAAATTCATTACGACGTGAAGTATAGCAATCTGAAGTCGTATGGAATTAAAACGCCTGAGGTGCTTTTGTATAATAAGAAATGATTGGGTTTTCTTGACGTAAAAGCTGCTAAGGTCATGGAGCGTCAATTATTATTGTTTTCTTTGAGTGAAGTTGAAAGTTCATTAAATGGCGCGTTACGTTTGATCTCAAAAAGATAACAGCCGACACAATTCTGCTGAAATTACTGCGGATCCTAAGATTATGGGCTAATCTTTGGGCGACAACGCTTAAACCAAAAGAAAATATTCAAAGGACCTAATTCAGGTGGCATAAATTTTTATTGTCTAATACGTTTGCACGTATAGAAAGTGTGATATTGTAATTGACTAATAGTTTGCTACGCAACTTGTATTGGTCCTTTAGAAGGCCTGCGACACTAACAACATTAATAACACAGAGAAAGGCAATTTTAAGCGATAATAGCTTCAATATTTAAACAATTAAAGAGAGAAAAAGGCAGGGTTAAAGTGATAGAGATAATTTGTTTCTCTTGCAATGTTTTCATCGTTACTGCAGTCTATTTCTTTATGCTTCATCTTTCATTGTTTTGATTTTGTCACGCCGACATTGCAGTTTGCTCTCAAGCGGGGTCATCCACCCGCAATGGCTGAATAGCTTCGGTGAAATCGGGAGTTCGGAAAAACTGAAAGAAAAAAATGCATAAAAAATGAAGATATGGACAAGAAAAAAAGAAAAAAAGAATGGACATACTTCCTTCGGTTGTTTATTCTGATATACTTTTCGCGGTCGCAATTCCTCTGAGTGTCTCTCATTAGTGAGAATCCTGTCTTTATTTCATGTCTAATGTCCCGCTTCCGCCCCCCAAAGTTGTGATGTTCGTTTGTGGGAAAGTCTTGAGTATCCTCTGTTCGCAAAACGGAACCATAGTTTGCTTTGATCTTACGCTTGAGATGTTGTAAATTCTGAAATGTCTTTCTTATCTTCTTAATTTTATTCAAAAGCAGAAGTGCCATGTTGTACTTAGGTTGCTCTTCGGTTACCTGGAACAAAGGCGGCGTGTTGTGCTGTGTTTTTTTATTGTAGATTGGAAACAGTAAGGAAGCTTCGAACAAAGCAATATGTTATGAGCAGAACGAATAACATGTGTCAAAGAAGGAGATCCTGCAAAAATACGTTTTGAATAATTTTTTGTTGTTGTTTAACTTCGTTTTGGCTTTAAGTTACGCACTTATGCTCGTTCGTTTTTTATTTTTTTTTGTATTTTGTAATGGGATCGCCGTGGAATAGGGGGCGAGACAGCGCTTGAGACCAGGCGTTGTTTCTGTATATCTCATCCTCACGCACCATCTGGAAAGAGCAGCGAAATTGAAACGGCCCTTCGAGATTTATGGTTTCGCTTTTGGGGTGAGATTGAAAACGTCCGCCAGGTATCTACGACCCGCGGTACGGCAAAGAAAGATCGCGGTTATTTTTTTACTTCATGATGTCATAGCGTTTTATGTGTGTGCGTATGTTTCTATTTTAATGCACTTTTGTTTCTTGCCTCAACTTCGAAATCTGCATTAGCCAAAATTGATCTTTTTTGTTCAACGTTGGCATATCAAGCCCCTTTTTTCTGCCGTGTTGGCTTTGCCATTTCGCGTGCCAGAATTAATTTCCTCCTTTCTTCTGTCATTCGAAATCACCATCTAAAGAGTTTTGGTTCTGGAGATTTTGAACTACTTGTTTTGTTTTTCTCGCAAGAGACGGCACTTCAGTATAAATTGTTTGAAAATAAATAACATATTTCGATAGAGTTGCACTCCCTCGTAAATCCCACCGAATCTGTTTAATTTTATCACCAGGTGGCTCGACGTCAATGTTCATAGAGCCGTATTGTTTGCGTACAGTAAGAGTTGGAATTATTTTAGCTTTTACAACTTATATATCTGGTGTTTCTGTGCTGGCTGCCTGAAGGTCGCCTGCCGATTGTTTCACCGCTTCCACCGCGGTACAATTTTTTTTTTTTTGGGGGGGGGGGGGTTAGGTGTTTTTTTTTAATGCAATAGCTTCAAACTATAACAACCTACAAAATGATCACAATCCTACGTTAGCAAAAATAACACGAGACCAATGAATTATCTATTGATAAATATAAAAATATACATGATAAGTTTTCTACTATATCAGTATATACATTACTGCAACGTACAAGTGCAGAACCCTCACCTGAAAATTTCCACAGGAAATATATTATCGTTCTAAAAACACAAACCACAAAGACAATCCCTTTTTCTGGCATCTCCGAGTGGGACATCGCAAAGCACGCGCTTCTAGAATCAATTACAGTGGTTTGCGATTAATAGAAAAAATATTAAATTCTTAATTTTATGGTGTTTAGCGACTGTTACTGAACATTGTTTTCCCAGAAAAGATCCTCGGGCACATCAACATCCTTCTCCTAATTTACTTGTTGCGACAAAATATATGTCTGTAATAACTCTCCACCCCTAAAATATCTCAAGAACACCAGTTCCGCATAACGATTTACAAAAACGCACAAACGGCATCAATGGGAAAAACACTTGGTAATGGGATACTATACACGAAACTCCATAAAATAAAACATTTCTTTGGTTTCTTCCGTCTTTGTTTGCTCAGCTCGTGAGCGCAGATGGCGGTACAGAGGTTCTTCAGGCACGTGATCTGATTTTGCTTAACATAAGACTCGTTATTTATTCCCGCATTTAATCTCATCATGTTGTTGTATTTATTTATTTTTCTGGAGAAGTTTATGTAGGCACATGTTGCACTCACCTGTTCGTTCGCGGTTCGCGTCGAGTGGCAAACAACTTCCACTCTGAACTTTGATCGATGAGTGCAAGCCGGACTACAGTTGGCGTGATGTGTGCAACACAGAAAACAGCTCGAGAACATCGATACTTGGAGGATGAAATAAGGTGAAGTATGAGATGTTAGAAGAAGCCGGTGACGGGTCTTGTAATCAATCAGTTTTTTTACTCGTCCTACTCTTTACCTTGATATCTTGCTTCCAAGAACTTGATATACAATTGGTCCTGTAAGTGTGACGTCACTGCTGAAAACAAACCGTTGCTAGGGGCGTCTTTAAGAAGGAATACATGGAATTGGGTTTCGCTGCGAAAGAACGATCGGTCGAAAATCGGACGTAGATTTTAAACGTCTAAAAATAATAAACATAAGACGCCTAGGTTTTACACTTACAACGACAGAAGTTTGCTGAGAATCGGCTGTTTCCGAAATATTTGCGAAGTCAACTTCCGATCCTCGAGACGTCTTGAGATGCCTGCTGCAGACGACGAACCCGCGACGAACACATGACGAACGCTCACGGAATCACCGAAGTATGCCGTCTGCAACAGTTTGGATATTTGCCCAATGATACGATTTTGCTTTTCCTCATTATTTGGCACATCGCAGCTCTAAGAAACCTCATCAGGTTTATAAACACGAATTGTATTTGCGTGCAATACGGGATACTGTCTGACGAAAATTATCACACCCATGGAGATCTGCTAACAATACAGCGAGAAAAGCATCTCTTAAGAACATCCTATCAAAGCAACCTGGGGCTCTCTTATTGGTTTTGCAGTTGAGGTGCATTGTAATGAAGGAGCAATTGTGATTCAACAGGAGCGGTGCGAAACCCCAAACTTCGGTTTTCAGGTTCGCAATATTTGTGTGTCTTTGATACCTGCTTGCAATCATCACACTGAGAAAATCTTCTACTGCTTCTTCTGTTCTAATTAAAAGACCAAAGAACGAAGGAGTTTGATAATAACATCGTGTAAGGTACATATATATACGCTGCAGACAGTTCATTTGGTTCCACAAATGTGCACTGAAGCAACTGTATTGTCAGAGCTCCTTAAAACATGTTCCCTGCACTTCGACCTTGACACATTTCACGTCGTCGTCGTACGTGATTCGGGTTCACAGTGTCTTCCCTCAAATACCGAGGATAGCGAACTCCACGGAAAGGCGTCCGCGCGCTTGCGCACAACGAGCGTCGATCAAAGCTGTCTGCGGGCACACTTCGCCTCCGAAATCCCGCAGGAAGTTGACCCCAAGAATAGAAGTTTCGTCGATCGTCATCAACTTCATTTAATGCAGTCGCGTACTCGCTTAGGAAGAACCAGGAAAGGACCACTGAACCCGCGAAGCCATCGTGTCGTCTGCTAGCAAGGCAAGACCAGTCGTGAAACATTATCACGGGCTTTTGCCGTCGTTTTATGGTACTGAGCCGGTACAAAGAGTCTTCATAATTTCATATGACGAAAACACAATGCATTACAAAAATAATTTACTCATTTATCAGACAACTTCTAATCTCACGTCGAACCCCAATGGATTTGTCCATAACAACGGCCCTAGCAACGGTTTCTTTGAAGCGGAGCGTCTTGTTGTGACGTCAATCCCAAATAACACATATTTAACGCAATATTGTTTCGTGGTCATCTTACTTTGTTCGCGCATCCAATATTTAAATTTAGATGCCTGCCAGCGCTCCTGTAGAATGAAGGAGCGCACAAATTTGTAAAATATAAGCACAAAAAGCCAAACTCCATTTTGTCAACGCTGTAGCAGCTAGAAGTTTGTTTCATCAGCATTGGCAACTCCAGTCAGCCGCTTGCCCTTTCGCGGACAAATAAAGAACCATAAGAGCGGGGACGGCGGCAACGGCGTGGGCATGGTGGCAGGGACTGTCGGCCTTAGTGCCTTGGTGCTGCTATTACCGCATGGTTCTGGTCGGAGTGTTCGTGCGTAAAGCAGTTTGAACAATAAAAGTGAGCGCCTTAAAGAAATGTTTGAGTTACCCCTCTCGACGGTATTGCACGAGGGGACCGGGATGTTTAATTTTATTAGGGACTTCTCGTATATCGCAAACGCTGGGGATTTCTTGTCTTTAGGTCACCAGCTCTAACTTAAGCTCAGCGTGACGGCAAGCGCTCCCGCTAGTAGTGTAGAGCTCTAGCAGATGGTCTACGAAAAGTCTGTTTTTGCCATAAGTAGGAGCAAACTGGTCGCGCAACGGTAGGTCGAGCTAGAGGCATCGTGATAGGGTTCGCGTTTTAAGGCCGTTACAAGGAATATAGCCATTTTCTCCAAGTACATTCAAAAGACAGAATACGCGTATGTTGCAATTGCTTTGAGGTAATTATGACGACAAATTAAGAAATGCTCGAAGAATTTTAAGCGCGTCCATGTTAGCCGGCTGTTCGTGACGATAGCTTAAAACGGGCAGTTTTGGTGAGGCAAGTCGCAACTTTGCGAATAGCAAGATAAACAAATGTACGGGGTATTAATTTTTTTCTGTTTGAGCAATCAATACAATGTTTAAACACGCTGACGATGATAATAGCAGTTTTACTATAGCGTAACCTCAGGCTGCCGTGAGGTCTGCAACGCTCCCTGCGCGTGGTGAAAATGATGCTTCAAAGGCGCAGAGCGAGCTTCCGGTTGGAATCCTGCACCGTACTGTAGCATGCTGTCACGCTATTCTAAATCTTCCTATCAATAACCATAGTGCAGCTTTATAACGTGTTGTGATATACTAAAACCGCGATAGTAAGCAGTGGGTCGTGAGCCTGTGACACCAAGACATCAACACTGTGGACGCTGTTCTTCCGGAGCTTGACGGTCACCGTGCGCGGCTCACTTTTTAGAGCACTAAAGGCAAGGCAAAGCGCAAACACCGCAATATCTTCATCTCCCTCAAAACTGTTTTGCCATAAAGTGTGATGAGGCTGGTGCCCAAAACACGCTTGTCCTCCAACAAAGCTTTGCAAGTTGAAGTTTCCGCAACGTTTAAATATCGAAATGCTCGTTTTCCTCACGCACATTCACATCTCCGTCACCTGTAATGTGCTCTTGCCCTGACAGCTTCGAGTTTCTGGACAAATAAATTGTTTTTGGCGCACTGACCAGCGTCAGTGAGCAGCTCCACAGTAAGTCCTTTGGAATCTATCCATGTCTTTTCTGCCATCTTGGAACTACCGCCCCGCCATTGGAAGGCGTTGGAGTCGCGAATATGTTAACACTCTGCTACCGTTGAACTTGCGATTCAGACAAAGAATTGGTTTAATGTAGCCATGTATTTTACTACATACTGTTTCTCACTAATTGCGAGCACGGACGATGCTTCAATCTAATAGAGTAAATCAAGAGTGCCAAACGTGACGATGCACTTTTGGCGCTGCTTGTTTGGCTCCATTGGATTGTATAGACCTTTCCATCGCTTATCCCCCGGGCGAAAAATACCGAGTCACTGAGATGCGGACGCATGCGCAGCGTTCGACATACCGAACAGCAAAGCAACAGCGCATGCTCAGAAGGCGTTCCACAGCCCAGCAGACAAAGATGGCTGCGCGCAGAGGGCGATTTCTGCGAAGGTCTCTGCGTCAACTGCGCTCGGACATCAAAATCGGGGATGGTTCGTTACAGAAGCATCGGTATTTGTTACAGGAAATATGCCTTTTTCAGCTCTCTTTGTTTTGTTATTGTCAATTTGTTTTCGATGGGGCTCTCCTTTTCTCTCACTCTTTTTTTCTTTTATTTTTGTTTTTAAAGAGCGTCTTGGCTTCGAAGGGCAGACTGCGGGATGGGTACGCATTGGATAGTGGGCACAAGTTTCGACGTTGTATTCTTGAATGGATAGTTTGGTCCATTTTAAAGCGCGTGCGATTATTGGTAACGTTTTAACGAGTCGACGCAAAAGCAGGTTGGTGTGAGGGACGATAACGTCACCATAAAACAACGTTCCCAATAAAACAAAAAATATTTTTTGGCGTTTTCGTTTCTTTTGTTTTTATTTTGATGAGTTATTTTTTGGCTTTGTACGCTTTATGGTCGATCACCACCGGTACTGGTCTTCTTATGCTTTCCTGGGGCCCTAATCTGGATACTTGGCGAAAAAGTCGGCGAGAAATCTGGCGACCGTGATTGGCCAACGTCGCACTTGACCTTGGCACCGGACAATCAAAGTCGCCGGATTTCTCGCCGGCTTTTTCGCCAAGTTCGAGTTCTGCATGTACTAATAAACGCCGCTGCAGCCCGTTAAGGCCGTGCCACATCGTGGTTTCCATGGAGCGTCCCTGGGCAAAGTCACTGCACAATCGGGATGATTTTTAAATATTTATTTTGTGTTTGCTCATGTGTCTGGACTTTACAAGCCAAGATTTTCAACCGTGTTCTTTTTTACTAAGGGTGTGGGACTGCGATAGGAGAAATATATAACGGTCTGTTAATTTTATGTTTTTTTTTAACTTTATATGCATATGGGGTGCTTTTTCGCTTAGCTTTACACATAAAAAAAGCGGTAAAAGCTACACTAATGCAGTTTGCGCAGATGAGTTATACGGCTAGGGAGATATAATATGAAAGGCTAATCGTCACAAATATGTCAGTTAACTTTTAATCAGCGCCAATAAACATATGGTTCCAATTAGAAACTTGCCCAGCGTCATCAAAAACCGCTAGATTGGTAAAGTTTACAAAGACTTCAAGCACGGAGGAAGCGCGGTGTTGCACCGAAGCTACTACTCGTGCTAGCAGGATCAAGACTATCCGGTGGTGTGACGCGCCCTCGCGAATTTTCTGTCTCTCATCATTCGCCATTTTCTCACCGCCAGCCTCGTGCTTGTTGCACGACTAGTAACTTTAGCGCGCTACAACATTTCCCATGGTGTCAAAAGAAATTTCTGTTTTTCTGAAATAAATGATTGATATAGTGGTTTTAAGTGACGCTCAGCAGGTTTCTAATTAGAACCATAAGTTCGTTTTCACTAATTAAAATGTTAGTTAATAAGTCTTACTTAAACATTTGAGTCATCGTGAAGATTAGCTTCCCAATGTTACGTCCCCCTGGCCTTGTAACTGTCCTGCTACAAATAGCTTTATTGCAGCTTTCACGACTTTTCTTTCTTTTTCTTTAGGAAATTTGCAAAGCCAAAAAGGAAACACGCTGTATAGTCACTGAGAACTCTCGGAGCGCAGGATGTGGTTTGACATGTTTCTGCTTCTTGCGTCGTGATTGGGTCCTTGCCGTTCTCAATCGGCTTATGCCGCAATCGAATTGCCTGCGGAGCTGCGTTAAAGTGGTCCAGACTCGCCGACTCTTTGCGTTTCTTACGCTCTCATAAACAATAATAGTACGTGTCGTGTCCTTTCGACGTATTTGTGTATTCTCATTCACAAATAAACTACACGAATATTCGCGTCTTTTTTAAGTCGGTATTCTTTTTCTCGTTAGTATATGAGTTTAACACAAGGAGGGTACCTAGGTTTTTTTTTTAAAGACATTTAAATTGAAGGGTTAGATTCTTTTTCAAACTCATTTTATATTTTAATAAAAAATTGTAGTCTGAGATTCAAGAGAGAGAGAGAGCAGGACAATTTGTAATAAGAAACACCTATTATTCGAGTACTACTTTATCGCTTGCTTTACATCAATCGACCTCTGTCGTCTGCACTCACAGACATCGTGAGCTTATTATTTTCCACTTCTACCGGTTTTAGACATAACCTGGCTTTGGTAAACTGTGTACCCATTTATAATCGCTGCCGTCTAAAACACGTTGAGGACCCTATATAAGAAATGATGCTGGGTATACCAGTTTGTCCATATCTTTATACTCTCTCCTCCCTTACGAAGTGCCGCAGCTAATTCTACCTTTCCAAACAATACGCCTTTGAGAATATACTATATATACTGGCTTTTAGAAAGACTTCACCAGTGAATCATGGAGATAGCTTTGTTTGGAGAAGGATCTTGTAATAAGAAACGACCACCACTCCGGCTTATTGAAACGGCGGGGAAGATGTATCAACTCTCGAACAATTCTCTTTTAAATATGTTGGCAAATCGCCTTGGAACCGTATGTAGCTTTCTATTCGCGGGAAAGCTCTGCAGGCGACAGCTGATTGAGACGAAGGGTCCCAAGAAAAGATACAGATAGGCTGGGTCTGCGAGATAAGTATCAAAAGAAAAGGCACGGGGCAAATGGGAGCAATAGGAATGGCGACAGGAGGGACTTAGCGACAAAGGAGCAGAAGGGCGATGCTGGAAATGGAAATCTGAAACAGCAACCTTGGGCGAAGCAGTTGTCCACGTTACTTTTGTAGGCGTCTCACGTCCGCCGAAGAGGCGAACAACTGTGCAGCCTCCTCGCTCTCCATTTCGTCCCAGTTTCCCATTTTTACTTTTGTAACTAAGAAAGGGGGAAGACTTCTGTATATTCTTGGCATTCCTTCTGCCGCGTCCAGCCTATTCAGAGTGTAGCCATTATTTTTGTTTAGCAAACGTTTTCAACTTTTTTTAGTAGAAGTCTTTGCTTTACTGTGAATGTTTTTGGATGAACGAGTGCTTTATGGAACTCACATATGCGCGACAGTAGAAAATAAATGGCACCGGAGGAAAAAAATGTGAATGGGGAAGTGGGGATCGCCAGATGTGGGGAACAAATCAGCGGGAATGGGGAACTAAGGAAGAGCGCTGGAAAGTAAGAGTAAAATGTGGAGCGTAGCTGCAATCTTGAAGCTAGCAAGAAAGTAAGTGGGGAAAGCAATGCTTGAGAGGATGAGAAGAAAGAAAGGAGTATGAAAGGTATGCTGTGAACGTGGAGGGCGGTTATTACTGTGGGAAGGAAAACAGGTAAGAAGGGTGAGCAGCGCGGAAGATGAGGAAATGATGGTAACAGATGGAAAAAGAAGTGGAAAGGGTGACAGGAAAGAGTGAAGAGATCCAGAGTTGGAAAAGTTAACAAGGGGAGCAGCTGGTGCACAGTAGAAAAGGGGTGCTTAGGTTGACATCTCGATTTCTTTATTTTCAAATACTACTTCCCATGGGCCATTACCGGGAAGGCTATGTGAGGTAAATATCTAGATTACAACTCCAAACGAAACAAATGGAGTCCGAGAAGCCAACCAAAGCAGCAATGCTAGAGGAGACAGCAAGCGTTGGGAAAGAGAGAAGAAATCACCATCGAAAGTGGCTCCACGATACTGCGTCTGAGTAAAGAGAGGAATATATATATACAGAGAGAAAAGCTAGCAGATTTCAGGCGGGATAAAGAAGAAGAAAAAATGTTGCAGAGGAAGAGAGAATCAAGAAGTCACGCATCCCGATTGGTCACCCCAACAAGTAGCATATAATGACGCCTGAATGTAAATCATCTTGGTAAGGCTTCTGCGGCCCTCTTCGGGACTTGGACATTTTATTCTTGCCTAAATCGTTTATTATAGTTTAGTTTCGTCAGATTGCTTTTTTTAAATAGATTTTGAGTGTTTTACCGCATTTTTGTCTTACGTGTCGAGTACACTTTCGCCGGTACGTGGGAGTTCTGGGGGGGGGGGGGTGTTTTCACTCAATTTGAGTGAACCACTAATGCTCATAAGAAAAGAGCTACGTGCTAGGACAGAAGAGAACCACTGTCAACAAGAAAAGGGTCCATAGGAAGCAGTTACAGTCACACGGGGAAAAACGATCGTCTTTCTATGGTAACTCAAACGAAATGATGCGAGATGCAGTGACTTAGTTCGTTTCAGCACTCGTAAAGCTGTTTTCGCAAACGTCTCTTAAATCGTTCAGGAGCTATGTTTTTTAAATCTTCTTTTAGAAGTATGATTTATTTAATGCGTTGTGCGAGAGACGTAAGGTAATAACGAACCTCTGTTGAAATACGTTATATGACAGTTAAAGTTTTAAACGGTGCTACAATCGCGATTATGTAACACTGCCATTGGCATCACATAGAATAAAATGAAACTGAGAAATGTCATATATCTACTTATGAAAAGCCACTTGTGGGGCTTCAAATATGTTTAATATTTTTCAGCGCAATCATCTTTGTGCTTCATCCATCTGAATTACTATTAGTCATAAGTTGTCATAACAGTGAGGTGTTCCTCAGTGCCATGCCTCTGCCTAGCTCGATTCTTTCATTCCCAGAACATCAGCAGACTTTAACCGCTTAGCTCTAAGTTTTAACATTAATACCGTAACCTGATTGCTTAAAACGACTATTACCTAATTATGTGTCTTAAAATGTTTGTGACTTATATTTTTTGTATTGCTTTTGATTTTTGCTTTTAGATTTTTGTTGGTGCGATTAAGTGCCTACTTTGTCTGTGATGCCCGTCGGGGCCGCCAGAAGTATTGGAATAAATAAATAAATAAATAAAAACAACGTTTTCTTAACCTCATGAACAGTACTTTGTTTTTCTACGCTATTGAATATTGTTTTTAACTGAGATGCTGTGAATTATTTTCTCTCCCCACAGAAAGGCTGTTGTTGCATTTTATATATAATTTAAATCTTGCAAAAGTGACCAAAGTGCAAGCCTTTATGTGGAACACAAATATTTACTCGCAAACCAAGTTTTGTGTTTTCTCTCCGATCATTATTTTACTGTCTGCGCTCAAAAGTGTGCTTGTAAATTGTACGATGAGAAGAAAGTTACGTTTTGTTTCAGTTACTAGACTCTTTTTGCTAAGGGCTCTAGAAAATGTAGAATTTGAAAGGTTTGGAGTAAAAAAATATCTCCCCTTTCCTGCCCTTTTTCCATCTCCCCCCCTTCGTGCACGCACCGGAAATTTTCAGGCACAAAGACAACCGCCGTTCATTGTCGTATAACGTTGTGAGCCCCTAATTGCAGTCTATACGGTTGAACTTCAAACGAGAAGACTTCAGCTTACGTTGGATGTACTCTTTGTTTGATAAAGAATATTACCTTGCTAAAAAACTGCTGAAAATATTAATCGCATCCTCCTTGTCCCTTTGGTGGCGCTCGCAGCTCTGGAAATATCTGGCTGTTATTTTTTTAATTGTGAAATAAGATATTTTTTAACTTTTACTAACGCTTTCGCTCTGAAATATTGCGTCTTATATCTCACGAAATCACTGGCAGAATATAGAATGTATATCTTACTCACTTCTTTAGTGTTGCAGAGAGCATACGCAATCAATCAATCAATCATTCAATCAATCAACATATTCGATCAGAATCATAGTCGTTCTGGTTCATATCGCTTAACTACCCACAGGTGTGGTGCATGGGGCTTACTATTCCAGAAACGCTACATTTTCGTTTGAATTTAAACAAAATGGAATGAGCCTGAAAGGTATTTCCTTCGTGTAACCAAGCTGCTCTTGGTTACAGAAGCCTGAAGTCTATAAAGGATTAAGTGTGAGAGGGTGGCTAGATCTCCCTCGATAACACTCGAGTAGTCATTAGAATCCCAATATCTACCGATAAAAAAAAGGATACAAACAGAGAAGAGGAAGCAAAAACACGCCCTTTTATAATTAACCCGTGTTCTGTTATCTTAAGCAGTCACTTTTGGAAGCCACACTACGCTGGCTAGTACGCTATCCCCGTTGTAAGGTTGGAAGACGCTGCGGAGCGTTTCCTTTTGTTTATTTTGTTAGAGGCCGCGACGCGCCGCTGGCGCGCCCCGCCGCTGGCGCGCGCTTGCAGGACGGGAGCATGTTAGGCAGTCCCTGGGGGTTACCGGGCGCGGGGGAGTGTTTTCTCTTTGTTTGTATGAGGAGGCGGCGGCCGCTCCGGCGCATCCTCCGCGGCCCGGTCGGGTTTCGACCGAGGGGTTCAGCACTGTGTTTCCGCGCCGAACGGCGACCACCAGCGAGGTTATGGGGCTCTCCCTCGGGTTCGTTTAGGGACTGCCGCCCTCCCGGTGCGAGGCAGAATGGGGCGGCCCCCGGAAGGTGGTTGTGCGCGAGAAGTGTTTTCTTTTTGTTTTTGCATGCGTAGGCGGCTGCTGTTTTGGCGCACCCGCCATGGCCGATCGGGTTTTCGACCGAGGGCTGGCTGTGGCTGCCACAGGAACCGCAACGGCGACGACAACCACTGTCGGAGTTACAGGGGGCTGTCACCTCGGGTCCACGTTCTGGTGACTTGATGAATGTGCCTGTATGCGCCCTGTTGTTGGTCCGTGGACGGGTAGCGGCACGTGACTCCAAGGGGTTTCAAGCCTGTTGGCCGATCCCTTCCCGAGGGCGAGAAGAGTCCGAGGTTTTCACAGCTCGTGACAGGAACGGGAAGGGAGCGATTTTGCTTTGCTTTGAACGAACGTAAAGAAGTTTGATCGGAGATGCAAACTGCCAAACTTGTACATAAAACTCCACAAAGTTTGTGATGTGAAATAAATGTCATGAGACCCCCGAACCCCCAAAAGCCATCCATCGTCCACCAAACTACCGAGCCTCCAGCCAAGAAGAACAACGACGAAACTTTAACTCCGTTCTCGCATAACAAGGCCTGAAATATGAAGTGTAGAAAAATTCCGTTTTAGCGCTATCATTCATCCAAGGAATTTTTTTTATGCATTTTTTAAGCATAAAAATGATACGCCGAACACGCATGATAAAAATAGATCCTTGGGCTCATTTTTCCAAGCATGGATTCTCTAAGCACACGTGATGTGTGTGTTGAGAAACTCGAGAGAGACGAACCCGCCGAATAAATCTATTGGAACAAAAGTAGGATTAAAGACGGGGTGATCGAAAGACGACGCAATCAACTCCTCAAGCATATTCCCGTGTCAACGCAATTTTGCACGCACTGAAACCAAATCCCAAGAGAGTGTCGGTGAGCCTCAATGGACTTCTTCCAAAACCGAGGCGCCCCTTTGCGGCGAAATACCACGCAGTGCCTCTGGGAACTGGTTGGCCACTCGAGATTCGGTTTCGATTCGAGCAGCTTCATTTCATTGCTTGCATCTCGCCGGGGACCAGAATGCCGCTGCTTCGCGCGTTCGATTATCTGACTTTTCACGAGTGTACAGCACACTCAGTCGCTTGAGCGATACTATAAAGCAGGAAGACCGTTGAACTTTCCTTGGTTCCCGAGGCCTGCCGGATATTATCCGTACGCATGCAAACGTAGTAAAACGTGGCCTAGTCGCACCTCACCCCACGATTGTTATCTTTGAGCCTCGATTTCAATAATCCCGTTAGTAGCAGTGAACTACAACTGAAATTTGGTCACCTTGAGCCTTGCACGTATTTTGTTTGCCAAAACGTCCGCTTCTTCTTACTTCATTGGGCGAATGCCAGCGCATTCTCGCAGGAGTGTCATAAGGTGAGGCCAGAGTTGACGCATTACTTTTAAGGAAACGCAATAAATTCTGACACTCGCTACTGCACAAACGTATTCTATGATGTCTTCCTCGTGCCATCATATATATCCCACTCAAAATTTTATGCTGATAAGGAGATTAAGTTCTCGCAAACGCTGAGATCGGCTTTAGCTACGACGGAGGCCCTAACAAGCGCCCCCTACTCACTACGACTTCGCCTTTCTGGGCGAGCTTTCTACTGATCGCCCAAGATTTGTGTCTGAACGGTGCGCTCCCTGAAATTATCTCGGCATACTCAATCAGGAAGAAAGCAGGCTTACCTGACTAATATTATTTCCATTAGCAGCCGTTAAGTGCGCTCCTGAATAATTTCGTTCGTTTAGCGCTTCTCGATCTCACGCCCAATCGCAGCACTTCCAGCGAACGGTGCGACATTCTTCACACAAGTGCTCGAACTTTTGCTTTCTTAAAACGGTTTGTATGCTGCGAATGTGCCTATATGACTGCAGGATAACTTCATGCGCATTAGCGATAATAGATTAGTAGGATGCAAGCGGGTGGGGACTTCCGCTTACGTGCAGTGCTGCGGGTCAGTTACCAGATAAGAGATAAAAAGTGTGTTCAATTTGAAAAGAGCTTTTTTTTGGCATCTCCGGGTTCTGCTCTGCCTCTCAGGCGTATTGAAAAAACGGTAATTGAAAAAGTTATATTTCGTCTATGGACGCACAAAACGAACAAACTTCCTGGCGAGCAACGCTAATATAAGAGTGCAGGCACCGATGTACGCATACTTTTTGGTTGTGACAGCTCGTTGTCATGCACAAGCAGCTCGAGCTTTCGCGGCGTCAGGTTCCCGGAACGGCTCGTTCATACCTCGACACCCCCGCTGACGCTAACAGAAAACCGGTACTGCATCTAACAAGCACAGCCAAACAAGCTATGCGTGTTGGGCCTGTGCCAAACCTTCGGTCTGGCCACGCTTACGTTTACTTTAGAGACGAAAGCAACGCTCTCGGGGCCAGAAAACGCCAAATGCCGCTTTGTGTATAATCTACGTCGCATGACGATCGAAACCGAAACCATGCCACTCTCATCTGGCAACTGGTTCCCCGGAGGTGCAATGCACCGTGTTTTTGTCCGGGCTTTATGGAAAATAATCCTACGCAGGCTTGCCGCTCGCGCTTTGTCGGGGTTTCTCTCCTCGCGGTATTTCTTGTCGTGGCATTCATTGTCGTTTCGACTCACTCATTCAAAGGACAGAATCAGCAACGGCAACGGGGCACGGAGTTGTTAGGTGGGTAGGATGCGCTCCAGCGCGCCGCTCGCTATTCTCTACGGACAGACGAACCAGAGGAGCGGGGACGGCAGCGGGCGGCGGCGGCGCGGCTTGGTGGCAGGGACTGTCGGCGCTGATGCGTAAACCGTTTAACTGAAAAAACGCGGCAAAAAAGGAATTCTTATTATGCCTGCAGCAAGCCTTGCACGAAGGACGGGATGTCTAATTTCATTGGGGACTTTTCGACTGTCTGCCTACGCTACGTTCTGGTCTTGTTTTGTATAAAGCAATACCATTATCAGCGAAGATATCGCTAATAATAAAGAACTCTAAGTGCGGTCTACAATTATTCTTACCTTAAGTGAAGAAAACTCGTCGCGCAACTTGGTATGTCCATACAAATCAGAAGGGTTTGCATGTTACCTGGGGCCGTGCAGGATCATGACCATTTATTCCAAGCGCACAAACTGCAAGCCAATAACGCACCAGCCTTCAGGTAATTACAAAGCAAATAGCATGCAAGCATTTCGCGCGTCTGTGTTAATTAATCCGTTCGTGACGAGAGCAAGGCCACTGGTTTTAGCCAGAGGAACCGCAATGTTGCAAATAACACATACAGCAAATGTACGGTATATAAAAACATTTATTTTGATGGCAATAAACCTAACCACGCCGATTATCGCTAATGGCCAGTTTTATAGCGCACGACACCTAAACTTACTTCGACGTACAGCGCATGACATTTCAACCGGCACTACAACTACTACGAACAGCTTCATAGCCGAGTTGTGCAACTTATTAAAATAGCCCAAATAAATTATAAATAGCTGTAAATAAATAAATAATATTATCATTTTTTTGGCTACTACAAAACCTACGTTTTGTTTTTTGTATTCCACGATTACTCCTGCTTGGCTGTTTAATGTCTTATATTGCGCCAAATCGTAAACCCTCTCGTAAAAGGGGGGTTATCAGTTTGAAGTCAGTGGGTTGCACGGCGGACTGAAGTTTTGGACTGTCTGCTATGTGACAACAAAAGGTGTAAGGACTGCAACATTTCTTTAGGTGATGAGCGCAGCAACACTGGCGCGCACTGAAAGTTAATGCCCAAACTGGCAGCAAGCTTGCGGTTATGTCACGTACACCGGTAACCTGTGCTATACTTTCTATCATATACCGAGCAGTTTGATTGCGATGACACCGCCACAAGAAGAACCGAGACGGTAAACGCGAGATTGTGAACATGACGCGAAAAGACACTAACCCTTACGACATGCCCTGTCATACAAGCCTAACGCAGTCACAAGTTCGCTCTCTTTAGGAAAGGCACTCATGGCCAGGCAAACGCAAACGCTATCTTCACCCTCAAAGAAAATATTCTACAAGCAGTATGTGTAGTGCTAAAACGCGCTCGCTCACCGCAAAGCTTCAATTTAGGTTTCACAACACCAAATACCGCTATAGACACTATAGCGTGCATCAACATCCATCCGCCTGTAATATAATCCACTCCTAAACACCTTCGCATTTGCTGGGCTCGTAATCATTTTTATAGCATGAACAGCATTAGTAAGGCAAAGGCACACAGGATACTCCTGGAGAAACCATCACGTCTCTTTACGCCATCTTGGAACAACCGCCCCGCCACCTACAGGCGTTGGGTTACCGGAAATACGTAGGTCCGCAAACGCGGCCCCACCATTGAAACAACCCGCTGATCCACCTCACCGCCCCAATCGATCCTTGACTCAGAACAGAATACACAACACCTGCCGGAAACGGTAGATTCTTTTCTCCTCTCTATCTTCTCTGTCTACATTCTCGTTTCCTCATGTAACCTATCTCCCAATCAGCAGCCATCTTACAGGACGTGGAAGATGGTCGTCTTGGAGAAGCCAGTGCATTGGGTTCTTGATGCCGAGACAAGTCGACAATTGGAAAATCAGTACGAACACCAACTGTATCAATATAATGCTTTGTCTCTTGAGCTTAGAAAGCAAACCGTTGAGTCGATTTACAATTAAAAGTTTCAGATATTGTCCTATTTTGTGTTAGTGAACTAATGGTAGACAAAAATTAAAAACACCCAATGAAAACATTCGGACAAAAGATACTGAGTGTATTTTGGGGGTTTAATGTTGCACCGAGATGTAGAGTGGAAGAAATGGCATATATTGTTTCCTTTTTCATTGTCGCATTCGGCATGTGCATCAGCATCATCGCAGTCCCGTACCCGACCCGATCTGACCCGACCCGACCCGACCCTGCAATTCGACCCGGCCCACACCCAACCCGACCCGACACCCGGACAGAGTGACTACCCACCCTGAGACAGGAAAGTCTATATAACGCCTTTAACAACAGTCTAATTATACACTTTTGGAAAAGTTTCTTCCCTTTATATAATATAGAAAAGTAACACCACCTTGTTCGTAATCCGCGTTTCGTTTTCATCGTTCGGTGCCCAACAGTGCCTGTTCTGTAATACGCTCTGGAACAACGGTACGCGACAAGTACATTTTTTTCTTCACTTTTACTAAAAAGCAAAAAAATTAAAAGCAATTGAAAAACTTTGCATTTTGAAGTTTTATCTGGAGCATTGTTCAGCGGAAGTTATAATATTTTATATGTTTCTAGAAACCGATTCTAACCATATTATATACACACTGGAATGCGTGTACAATGCCAATCATAATGAGCGTCTACGGAAGCCGGTGGGCACTGTCAAACCTGCGAAAAAGAGATCATTCAAATAGGCTAAATACTTTGGACAAATGGCACTTACTCTCAAGAGCTCAATTAAGTGAGATTGGAGAGGTGGAAAGGACGAGACGTTTGTGGAATCTGGGTCATGTCGACGTCACCAGGAGGAGCCGTCCGCCATTAATTTTAGGTCGTCGCACAAAAAGGATAAGCGGGAAAGCGGAAGCGGTGCCGGAATTCAGAAGACGGCTCCACGGCGTTGGATCTGCTCGGCGAGCGAGGGAAGAGAAAGGCGCGGCTCTCAAGAAAAAGGGGCCGGGAAGCATGGAGCATATGTAATTAGGGACAACTTGAAGACACAAAAGAAGCCCCCGTGAGAACTAATAAACACAAAAAAGACGCTGGATGACAATGAGCAGGGAAGCGGCAGAGTCCCATTTTTGTTTAAATAACGACCTTATTTTCTGCTTCGCTTTTCTCGCCTCCTTATAAATGTTGTGTGACTAGGACCCGTCTGAAAAATAAATACACCATCATTTAGAGAACGTAATGTTCCTTTAATTCGTAAGCTGTCAAAAAATATATCATATAAAAAAAAGCAGAAACATTAGGATATGATTGAGGAACGGTAGGTGAGCATGATGAAAAACAGCGCTCAAACAGACAGGACAAAAGGAACACAAGACAAACACGTTTATTTCTTTTGTCCTGTCCTTTTGAGCGCTGGTTTTTATTATGTTCAACGATCACCAACTCGCCCGGCTCACCTCCTTGCACGGTAGGTCGGTGCGTTATTTAGCGGTGAGTAAAGTGACGATGTTTCATTGAGGATATTTTGTTTGCATTAGGGCCGTGTTTTATTTGTCTTTTTTATTGGCTTGCCTCGATTTTTTTAACTGATCGTACACATTTTCTGTAGTAGCATTTCCCTTTCGGTTATTATCAATTATCCTGCCTGAGGATAATTCTAGTTTTAGGCCGGGCAACTGCACTAGATTTCTCAAACGACCTAAGCCTGATACGTGAAATATTCACGTATGAAATTTAAGCGCGAGACGTGAAACATTTTAACGCACCTTGGGAAAACCATATAGTATTTGCCTAATACAAAATATGGAAAAACTGCGAGACCTTCCATTACAGCAAGTGCGATACTATCGGCGGCCAAAAATATATGTATAATGTTTTAGCTCCTTTTACAGCAACCTTTCTACCTACAAACTTGAACAAAAAGTAACATGCTCAACGGTCCTTCTGTTATGTAGCTAACGCTCGTACCGTTTCGCCTTCGACTCAAAAAATTCTTCGTCGGTAAGTAGAGAGCTTGAGTCTATTCATCTAATTATTCGTGCTCACAAAAAAAAAAAAGAGATATCAGTTTCCTTCATAATTCCTTTTCCTTTTTTCTTTCAAAACGCAGAAGTCCTCCCTGGTGAATGAAATAAGACTGGTCTTATTTCTGTCTTTGCGAATGAGGAGTAAGCTAACCACACCTCGCCTTAAGTTCACATAAACAAGAAGAGGCGTATCTTTCGCTCATCCCCAAAACGGGAATGGCATTTTGTTTGCTGGACGAGAGCGGCCGTCAGTCCGTATTCCCACCAAGAACTCAAACGACATGGCTCCTATTGAGTAATACGGCGGCGGTGGGTCTATGGAAGCACGGCATATTATCATAAGAAACGCGTGGCGTATCAATAACTGGAAGCGAAGGCAGTCGGAACGAATTGAAAGCGGCCGCATTCATGCGTGTAATTCCCGTCTCGCTTACTTTCTTTGTCATTCTTCTCTTTCCTTACGCATTCAATTTTGTTCTTCTTTGAACTTTAAAAGACGCAGGTGTTCGCTCGCTAGTTTCTTGTCCAGATATCAAATGAAGAAACTGTCGCAATGAAGTATATACTAAAAGTAAACCACTTTCAATGAAAAGGTAAGTTCCAACAAGAAAAGAATGTCTAAGATGAGTAATCTTAAAGCGTAATGCATGTGAAAAGTCTAAAAAACTAATTTTCATTGTTGAGTAATTGTTTTATGGATAATCGCTAAAGAGGTAGGCATGAAATGTCGTCCTATTTTAGTTTATGCCTTTGTTAATATACAAACGTAGTCTAGCTTATCAATCTAAAATATAAGATTGCTGCAATTTGATTAAAAACAAGAAATGAAATCACTTTTGTTTTTACGTTAGTGTTTTGTTAAAATGTATACCATAGGTTTTGTTTCAAGGCCAGTGTACCCTAGCATGAGGCTCCACCCGACGTCTTTTTCACGACACAATATAAACAAATAATTGATCCAGGTGGTCTTAAAAGCGAGATTTAAAATCAGGATATCGGAAGATGTTCCCAGAGTCATTATTTTCTTTATTTCTTGATTGGGTGTGCTGATCATGGTGTTTTGATAAACTTTTGACTGTTGGATTGGTTTGTGCTCAAGTGCGAAACTAAACTCAAATAAATTAACGGCGGAACGACATTAGTGCACTGGTCAGTAAGCGAGGCAGTTTTCTATTCTCAGAATTGCCACTAGCCTTACTATTAAGTATTATCACTGAATCTATGTCCGTGAGAGGTTAATGACTTAGATGCTGTGTCATCGACGTATACGAAATGAATATTTCTGTCTTGTCTTCCTTGTTTAATCTTTTCAGCCGATCAGAAGAAAGAATCGAAGAGAAACCAACATCGCAAGATCTCAGAAACAATGTGTAAAAATACAAAGTAACCCGATACGCAAAACAGAAACGCAGACCACCTCAATGACTTCTCGCAGTGCCATTTTTAACAGCGTATTCACGTGTATTTTCTTGCTTGTAAATGTTTTTGCGATAATCAAGCAATATAAGAAACCAGAAAATATTATCTGCCATTCCATTCTGTGAAGATGGGGGACCTAAGCGAAGCTGCGGTGACTACCACGACACTCAAGTGACACAGAGTTTTGAACAAAGGTAACGAACACATTTATTGTATCTTGATCGGTGGTCATCTTGGCGAAAGGTACATGCACTTGCCACATTTATTGTCTTGATCGGTGGTCATTATTTGTCTTGATCGGTGGGTCGTGGCCTCTGTTGATCGGTGGGTCTGTTGGTCTCGATGGTGATCCACGCTGATATACGCTTCGCGTGGATACCACCATACGGCTCCGAGGAGCCGGAGGAAGCTAGACACGCCCGGCCGGGACCACCACCCCGGGACAGCGGAACGAAGAGGAACTAGGCACGCAAGCGGGGCTTGGAACGACGGCAACGAGAGAGTGCGGTGCGAGCGTAGACATGGCCAACGCGGTCGCACGGCGGAAAATAATTGAAAAAACCTTATATGCCTACCTGCAGAGTCTGCCTGATGTCTTGAAAATGAACGTTGCCCGTTGATCAGTAATCCCAATGAAAATGCCATATCCAAGTGATGAAACGTATAAGAACCGTTGCATAGAATGAAGCGGTTTGGAAATTCAAACTCTGGACCTGGAGTTTTTGTTGACACTCTCGAAAAATCCACAGAACTCTTCCCCATAAACAGCTTCGCTGTAAAGCCTCGGAGGCTTCGAGGCGAGGCTTCGGCCGACCAATCGCCAGGTGGCGGGTTCGAATCCCGGGGTGAGGTGCCAGCAATGGACGCTTCCAGCGTTCTGCGCACGCGCAGGCACCGATGCCGAAGCGGCGGAAGTTGGCACCAGAAATCGAGGAAATTCGGAAGGAAGCCGCATGGGCCAGCGAGTAGCAAGCGTGATTACGCAGCATACGCATATGGTAATTTGTTGTTACGCAAAAAAGCGGACGAAAAGAGATAACACGACGCGCGTTGAAAGTGGACGCCGCGGATGCCCCCGCATGGACGGCGCGTTAGGCCACCCGCTGCTCGGAGGCGAAGGCGCTGGTGGCGTGCAACTCCCAGCTATCGATTAGTGACGCCGCATTAGGTCCAACCCTCGATTTTTAGTTCGTGCAGCCACCGCCGTGGTGCCGTCGGTATGTGAAAAAGGTCCATTTGACGGAGCTTATTGCGGAGAATCGGCCATGTAACTGGGCTTTCGGTTGAACGCCCAAAAGATCCCCAGGTGGTCCGCAATTGGTCCCAAAGTCCTGCGTCTGGGGCGAAGCCAGATGCCCTTCGTCGGTTTTGGCACGTAAAAAAATCCTAGTCTGATTTTAAACTCAGAAAACAATACAAAACTAAGAGAGGTCATACGGTTTTATTCATTCGCTTCACAAGTTATTTGGTTTTCTTGATCCAGACCCCTACGGGGCTCTAAACATTCCGGTTAAAAGGCAGCTCAAATCGTTGATTGGACAGTGGGTTTGCGGTGCGTGCTGAGATATACTGCAGCAGACATAAGGAGAAGGGAACCATTGACTGGAGCGAAAGTACGCAGGGGTTTTCCTTCCCGGTGATGAGGCGGTGAGTCAAGCAGCGTTATTTGTTTTGTCGTTTTGTATAGGCCCACGCGGGAGCTGAGCGGCGAGGATTGGGGGAAGACCAAGGAGGACATGACGCGGAAGGCAATACAATGCGGGGAATGAGCCTTCCGGGAAAGGGCCCGTTATAAAGAAAAACGCGGACGATCATCTTTCCAGCGATGCCTTTCCTGCACTCTCAAAAGAACTGCACCGTTCGCAGGATTTGCCTTTGTCGGAAGGTGCAGAAGCAGAGCGGCAAGGTCCATCACTCGCCGTCCGCTATCCAGGACATGGATTTCAGGTCTATTGTCGCTTCATTAGGGCGTCTGGAAGATTGAAGACCTCTATCGGGATTCGGTTTCATGCAATACCGGCGATTTCTGTTCGAGTTCTCTACCAACCGGGAGAAGAAGTCAAGTATAGTTGGATTTGCGTAGACGTCTGGTTGCGGTTGGGTTACTCAGCTTCGTGTATCTCCCGACTCGATTGAAACTAATATCTGAAGGATTAGTGACGGAAAGCACCTTCAGGAGCTGTATTTTCTATCAAGTATGTGAATTATGTTATGAAGTTTCCTTTAGAGACATTTTCGTAAATAATCATTTTGTGCTCTTGACATGTGGCGCAGGTTAGTTTCTGAATACGTTGATCATATGTGTTTCTTCTCTTCATCAATACGTTTCGTGATGGCAACTGTAAAAAATATAAATAAGGTTGACTAAACTGTTCCATTAAATAAAATAAACAAATTCACAGGCTAAACTAATTTCAGGGTGAAGACAGCTACGTTTTTGGTAGGCCATCTGGATTTATGTATTGTTGATTCACTTAATTTGTAGCTTGATTATCCTTTGGAAGCTTCGGTAATAGGTAACTCAGTGACGACTTGTAAACACGATATCATATATTTCATATATCCTTCTTCGGTGCAGCTTTCAACATATTTTTTACATAGCCTAACAGCAGCAGCTCATACTGTTTACCACTGGGATAACTTCTGTAGCTATAAATGGGATCTATATAAAGCAGATCAATCAAAACGCCTTCAAACTACAATATTGGAGCACCTAACTTCGGTATGAAGTCTAAGGTCGGATAATACTATGTTTGAAGTATTACTGCTACAGCTCTTACAAACGGAATTCTCCTATGTTGCACGTCTGATTTTCTTTTTGCTTTATGTGTTTTTAATTTTATTATGATTTCACCAGTTTAAACAAGTTTTACTCAAATCAACATGGAGGACCTTCAAATGCAACAAAATTATTATCCTTTTTAATAATGACACCATTGCAATCAACACGATGATACCAAGCCATGTGAGGAGCTGATAATGCTCTTTCAGCCTGTCTTCTACAATAAGTACCTACACACAAAATAAATAACTCTCTAGGACTGACTGTAACTCAGGATATATTAAACATCATCTTCGTTATCTCTACAACACTAAGAAGAAAACAATTAATAATCCTCAAGGGAGAACAGAAGAAAAAAAAGGAAAAAGGGAAAAGGAAGAAAAAGAAGAAAAACAAGAAATAAAGAAGGAAGAACACTGAAGATTTCTCATGTCTAACACTGGAATAAGATGATCGACATTGTTCTAACATACTCACCTAGCATGTCTATGCAAGTGGCTTCGATAATTTCTCTGATCAGTTTTCTTACTCCGTTCCAATAATGTTAGGAGGAGGAGCATCCGTAATTTCTATCATGCAATGTGATAATAATGGCGTTATTGTTAATATTTCTCGAAGTCGAACATAAAGACATCGGCCATCTACTAATAACGCTTCCCTGAAAAATGGAAGAATAATCCTCTGAAAAGCTCAAGACTTCCATCCTACAATTTGTTGCCTCGTAGAATAGATGTACGTTCTCCGCTTGCAAAAAGAGCTGAAGAATGTTTGCGGAGCAGACGAAACCATGTAAATATCTTACTCAGTAAAATACTAAATTATCTTTAATATATCCATAGTTAACAGTCAGTGCTGCGTAAGGAGTAATGTCTTTGTGTATGTGTGTGTGTGTATGTGTGTATGTATGTATGTGTGTGTGTGTGTGTGTATGTATGTGTGTGTGTGTGTGTGTGTGTGTGTGTGTGTGTGTGTGTGTATGTATTTTTATACGTGTGTTGATCTTTTGTGCGCTGTGACGTGTTAGCATGATTCCGCAACTCGCCCAAGCTGAGATATTGACGGAGGCTTATGAGCTTCGAAAGAGATCGTGTGACAAAAATGCAATACAGTTATCGCGTTTGCCAATTAACACAAAGAGAGTTCAGAGACGAGTGGTACCGTTCTGATTCAAACAGGCAAGCACGTGTGTGGATTCGACACCTCCCGGCGTGACTGAACTACGAATGTGCGACGGTCTGCTCGAATATTCTTTCTGAATGTGAAAGAGAGTTTAGAGTGCAGAAATAAAGTGTGCATTATTACTTTGATTCGGAAGACGTGAGCTTGCTGCAAATAACGTCCAGTTTTTGGTCTGGCCAGTCGGCAAAAATGTACTATAACAAGTTCGAATGACTGACATGTCAAAAGAGAAGAAAACTCAGGCTGTGACGAAGGCGTACAAAAACAAATTATACACTGTCAGCCTATTTAAGGGTACAACAAAACTGGCTTCATGCCTTCTCCAAATCTTTCCTCCAAATAGTTCTTTTTAAATTTAGACTAAATGACTTTATTGTGCTTTGTAATAAGGTTATTACTTCCTTTCCTGCCCCCTTTGCAGCACCGACCAGGTTTGAAATATTCGCTAGACCCCGCCCCCAGATCAACAGTCCATTATTTCAGCTTTGCCGCGCTCTCGAAGAAAGAATCTCCGCAGAACTTTCTCAGGCTGTCGCGATTTACGTACACTAATATGCAATAGGTCAGCGGCACCTAGGGACAACTCCTAGGTTAGATCTACGCCCCTGTCTGTTTCCCTCTCAATGGGCATCGTACTGGGGTGTGGTAGAGCAATTACTCTGGCTTGTGTGGACGTTGAATCCCCTACCCAAGCGGTCGTATCAAACTGGTGAAATAGGTTATCGACTGCTTGATTCACGTGGCCATTATTTTAGATTCAAAACAACATTTCGCTGCCTCAGCAATCAACATCTAGTTTGCTATTCGCTTAGCGCTACTTGTGTCCCGACCCCGAAACTCCAAAGCAATTGGAATCATCGCATATTAGAGAAGGGCTCACGACTTCGGCGTCTCCGAAAATGCAGCTTCGATTGTACAGCGCCATGCAGCACTGAGATATAGTGGAAATTATGCGAGTTCAACAAGCTGTGTTTTGGCTGCATCCTCCGTGGATCTACAAACACCCTGTGTTCCAACACCGCCAAGCTTTGCCGACGCGCACAGGCACCTCCTTTCTATACGGTTCTTTCTCCTGGATATTGAGCACGTGGCGGTAGGAATCGTCGGTGTTTTGAAAAGTTTGGTTAGCGAAGTGGATAGAAGGTGAACTAGTTGGAAGAGCACGACTTTTGCGGTTGCGCATTTTCTGGCGCGAGAGGTTACCTTAGGCCCTGCGTCGACTAATGAGCATTTAACGAGAGCAACGCCTCTCCTGTTCTCCTTAAAAAGAGAAAGGAGAGGAGACTGGGGTAGGCTAGGGAGAGATGAAAGTGAGGTAGCTGAGTAAAGGGGGAAGAAGTCACAACGGAGAAGAAATTACAAAGAATGTACGGGAGGAAACTAAAGTCTCGGGAAATGGGCGTTTAGGGACGACTGAAAAAGGCGGAATAAAAATAGTGCTAGTTGAAGGAGGAACTGGGCGAGAGAAGAAAAACAAAAGTGTCCACATTGTGTGGGGAGGCGGCAGCGAGTGCATTGTTAGGAAATGATACCTGAAAAATTATTGGGGAAAAAATAACTAGAGAAAAAAGCACATGAAACAAAGCTAAGACAGTTTAAGATAGGAAAAGGGTGTCCAAGAAATGAAAGTGAGCGAATTGGTAAGAGGATGGAAATAAGCTAAAATATTATACAGAAATGAAATTTAAATGCTGAGAAGTTTTGAAACCAGAAAACGGGGATGTAAAAATCTTAGTATTATGGGAGTGCAGATTCTTTCTGTATTTACGCATACGTTTTTTTCTTCTCACTCGATTTTTTTAGTTTCCTATTTTATTACGATCAATAAAGATATTGAGGTACCAATCTACTTTTTTGCCAAGAGTTGCAAATGAGAATGCTAAAGGAGGAAGAGCGGCCATCAATATGTTGAGGCTAGAAAAAAATGCAGCAAAGAAAGTAGAACATTTTGGGAACGGTTTGTGAAGAATAAAAAGTCACCAAAAATGCGGAAGGCTTGTGAGGCGATCGAAAGAGGTGCAGTGGACGCGTTCTCGAGGAAGTGATTGGATTTCTGTCGCCATCTAACTCCTTTCCTCCCAAGAGCGATCACGTCGCCCGCGTGTCGTCTGTGATGCGGCGGAGGTGATCATCGCCCCTTGGCTTCTGCTGCGGTGTGTCACGACGCGGCCAAGCGCGATATGCCCGTGAGCAATTACGGGTGGCGTTGTCTCCATTGTCGTCGTGTGGAAATATGACGGGCATTTACTTCATTCGTTTAATGTCTTCAGCTCAGGTCTGCCTCTTTGTTTAGATTTTAACATCGGCATCAATGTGATGAAGAAATTGCCACGTCGCCTGTTTGCAGTGGTGATAATTCTCCAGTCCTGGAAGTCTTCAAAACTTGCCTTATATTCGTTTGCTTTCAGCCACTTAGTTCCTCTGCGGGCGATGTTTCGAGAGATTTTTGTTTTATTCCAATGCAATGTTTGAAAAGTATAACACTGGTTCTGTCAATGGTAGGTAAGCAATCAAACGTGAATAAACGTCAATTTATTTTATGCTTCGCAATTTTATTTTACTTTGTACTTCCTGAGATGTAAGAGAGTGTGTTGGTTTTGTTTCCGCGGCTTTGTAGGGCGGATGTTTTGCATTGTATTTCGACGTTAAGTTGCTTGCCTCCTAGGAACATGAGCAGGTTAATGAAGGTTATAAGTAAGACTTTTCCGGTGAGATGTAGCGTGCAGATGTACACCAGCTCGGTCACACAACGGCCAAACACGTGCTTGTCCTCTCCGCCTAACTCACGACGGGTCATCAGTGAGGCAGTGGTCTACCCAGTGGGACTTTCGAAAATCACGAGTGCCGTTTTAAGAGAGGAATGAAAGCCCTCAACGAGGTTGTTGACCATGGGGTAATAGGTTATCCTGCGGATGCGGTTTGTTCCCAGCACACTCTAAACAAAATCTGGTCGTAAAATGACGGAAAGAGATTTTTCGGCTTGATCATAATTTCCGCACTAAAAAGGTTATTTTCATCACCCCCTAAAAGGGTTCTTAGTTCAAACACCGATAAAGGATTCTTTTAAGCTTCTTTTTTATGCAGAAGAGTTTTTTATCGCTCAGTTGCATTTCTAGTGCACCAGGGGGGGAGATAGTGCCTGAGGCGATTTCTTTTCAAGAGCTGGAAAAGTTATCAGGGCGTCAAAAAACCCTTCAAGAATGGATAATGTTTAGTGTCGTACGAGCAGTTTCTGGACGGCCTAATTCATCACACAAGTTAAAATAACGCCGAATTGAGATATAGAACCTTCCACAAAGAATTGTTAAGCGTGCAACCCAAATTCCCATTTTGCTTGGTTGGTGGTAAAACCATATTTGGTGAGACGTTCAACGTGTTAAGATAGTTTTCTGCGTAATGGATAAAAACGGGGAGGCTGTTGGTGTACGCGCAAACTGACAATAAACCTCTGATGACGACACGAATAAAAGCTTTGAAAGTTTGGGCGGCAATTCGTAACTCAAAATGTATTTAAATACTTCCCATGCATTTTTGCTTTTCTACATTGTGGTTGGCCCCTTAACCCTTTAATTGGAGAGATTTATTTTTGACATTCAGGATCCCTTATTGTAGAGTGGTGATATTTCAACATTTGAGCCGGATAAAATTATATTACTTTCAATATGTGAAAAAAAAATTCGGGTGTTTTTTTTTTAGTTGAAACGCAATATTAGACTGAGTGAATCATAAAGAGTTCGCGTGAGTTATGTGCTCAACTTAACATTTTTGTGTTCTCACAACCCTATTTTGAAATGTACAACCTCTGTCTCCGTTTGTGTTTAAAGTGTGGAACGTTCAAGCTCAAATATCAACAGCTTATCGTGCCCGTTTATTTTATATGCCACGGTAGTGGTGACAGCACGAGGTGCCATAACGAAACCTTTTTGCATCTTTAAAAACAAAGTTCTCTTCCACTCAAATTCGCTCGCGATGCCACTTTCCCGCTCGTAAAAAAGGGACGCTAGCCGTAAAACCGGCGCAATTTAGAGACGCTCGAAGAAAACCTATTGTCGAGTTTGGTGTTTGTTCGTGTATCTAGGCGTTTAGAAATTGTTGTTTGTTCGCGTTAGTATTTTTGGTGGGCGCTCGCGTGTATATGGGCACATATCTGTGCGTATGTATGTGTGCATGTGTGCGCACGCGAGTTTCTGGCGGCAGTATCGAAATTGCCGCACCAGTCGCCGCTTGGGCAGCGATAAGTCTCGTGAAATTGCGCGAGCATTTCTCGCTGACTACGTTTTCAGCACCGCCTGCCTCGTCGCTGACGTAGAGTCGTATACAACTGGCTTTTTCTGGAATGCTGGTAACTTGCACGTATGTACGCTCGTACTAAGCACATCACATTAATTGATAGGAGGCCCACGGAAAAAGAAGTGGCAAAAGAAGAAAAAGACAAGAATGTGAAAGGAACATCTGGGTGGTTGCACACCATTTACGACTCAGTTTCAATAAGTTATTTCAACGCCGAAGTGATGTAAGTTGGGCAAGTTGGTATGATGACATGGTGAACGTAACAGCGCACAAAAAACACGAGGACAGAGAAAAGGAACATGCACAACACACAAGCGCTCACTCGCAACTGAATTACGCTCACAATGTTATTTCAACACCTTTGCGGTTGTAAGCGTAACATTAAAAACAAAGGGCAGAACAGATATAACGATCTAATACAAACGTGGACTGCAGTTCTTATACTTAAAAAAACAAAGAAAAAAACAAGCTTGTTTTTTGTAGGCGGTAACTATGCAGTGAAGCTGCCATGAGAATCGACTCTCGATACTTTTTACCGTTTTCTTTTGTATTTTCGGTAATTGTTTCGACTTTCTGTTTTTACTTCTTGCCAAAGACAGCCGGCAACGGCCAGGCGGTGCCAGCAGAGTGAGAGGCCACGGTGGTACCCTGTCTCGTTGTAACTTGACAAAGGGTGAACGCTCCGCCCTTCATTGCGATCCAACGGCTTCGATATGCGCTCTGTTTGCTACAACGAGATATAGGGTCCTAGAGCGATAAAGTGGTATCTCGTTCATTAGGCAAAAGTGACCCCCCCCCCCCTTGGCTGTCGCCATGTTGTATAATTTTGATCACTAGACACGGGACCGTACCAAATCCTCAGGCTTTTACGCAACACTGAGCCGAAATTTGTATTGCTATCGCTGTAAAAATACATGATCAACTATATTTTTTTCAATACGAATAGCCCCAGAGATCAATGCCTACCGAAAAATCCGGTATAACCTTTCGCTCTCCGGATTATGGAAACGGAATTCTATATGGATTTTATCTGGACTCAATCTAGGAATTTAGGTTTACAGAAATTATTCTTTTGTCTGCAATCTGGATTTCGGGTTTCCAGAAACAAATTTCCGGTTCCATAATCCGGAGAGTGAAAAGTTATACCGGATTTTTCGGTAGCGTATTGCTCTGATAAAATCCTCAAATTCAGCACCGCGGCTGACGGCATCTAGCGGAGGCATTGAGAAGATGCCCAAGTTTTTGTTGTAAAACCATACTTTGGACTTAAAACAAACAAACCTAAATTTTCTAGTCGGAACTGTAATTAAATATCAATAAGCAATTATTTGTGCGGGGTACTCCTCAAAATATGGACGTAAAACTTTAAGGTCACGTGTCCAGTGGTAAACAATTTGCAACATGGCGGAGGTCACTCAAGGTCACTTTCAGCTGCCAGTTTATCGCGCTAAGGCCTCTTACCTCGTTGGAATACAGAGCACAACGCTTGACATTTTGAAGCATGACGCAGCGAAAAGCCTTCTTCGCAGTAAAAGCACACTCCGGCGACACGTAGTAACGTGCCTTACTTGGTTGTTCTGGTAGACCCGCAGAGGCCGTAGCTTCCGCCGTACTGACATGTTATACGCCCACGGCTTCCTGACCTACCCAGCATTTCTTGCTCGAGACACTAGGCTGAGCGACATCACCAAAATAATAGCTCAAGTTTGAACAGGTCAACCGTCATATCCAGGCATACCCAATGTTTACTGCTTCAGTCGCTAGATAGCGCTAAACCAAATTACATTGCAGGTAGCCTATATTTAGTTCGCAATAATTTTTCTATATAAACTCCCACGGTGCTTCACTTGCGATTTGCTTTTACCTTATTTTTTATATAAAAAACCCATGAATTTTGTTACACTTTTGTTTGCTGCCTGCTATAGAACGCTTACAGTTGTAAGCGGAGATTACAACTTGGACATAAAAGAAATCAATTAGATCTGATGACGCCGAATTTCGTCTCGTCTTTTTGTATCAGAGTGCCTTTCTAGCATTTCTTGTATTAAGCATATTTTGAATGATTAACTTTGGCATTTATAAGATCCTATCTCCTTCGCATTTTCTCGGAAAACACTACGAATTCGGTCAACGTTAAAGCTAGAGCAACTAATTATGATTAGCTTTTAAATAACAAAGCTTTAAGTCAGCTCGTTTTTTTAATTTTTTTCACTGTTTTTTTTAAAGCTTTATTTAAAATTATATGAAACGATTTTACGTCCTCTGTGATAAAAAAATATGCGACAGAGCAAACCGATATTTTCATAGCTTTTTATGTTCGTGCGATACCCGATTATTCAATGTATGTACTAATCTTATTTGAGAAATATCTAGGTGTATTTTATCAACCTTTATTAGTATTTGTTTTGCCTCTGGTTTGGGGGCAATATTGCAGGCAGGAAGGATCTTAGCATGCGAGTCTGGGAAGTGACGTGGAACAGAGACTACTAAAACATGCAATTATTTTCCACCTAGGGCCCAAGTCTGTCGTTTATGCATTAGATTCTGGTCAGTGTGTCCGCATTCTTGTCTTTTCCTAAATTTTTCTTGTTAAAACTGAAAATGCTTATTGACTTGCCGATGAAAATGTTGGCTGAAAGTTTTTGTGCTTTTCGGGCTATTAGGCTTTCTTCAGGTACTTCCCCGCGCAGCTAATATACATTATTTTTATTGTCTAACAAATAGAGAGGGCTTTAAAATGGATTGAGCAAGTTTAAAAGAAGGCATTAAGGTTTTTTTGACAAATGGCTACAGCTCCTACACAAGCTGCACGGAAGTGGAAAACAGCTTAGGTTGGGACTTTATAAACATCGAAGCAAGTGTTTAAGGTTGACATTTTTTCGCACCATATACTATGAACTAACAGGCATTGAACGTAAATTGTACATTCGAAAACCGGCCCACGTATCTTCAAAACTGGACCATTAAAAAGAAAAGAAGAATTTCGTTATCATACTGATTTTTTATTTTTTTATTCTTCGTCAAGATTAGTCGGTAGTGCAATTTATTTCCAGAATATTTCGTTCCTATTTCGGAAAATACCGTTTTTTTACGGAAGAATACCTCCATTGAAACATAAAGATGTCGTTTTTATTGCTGTTATAAGTATATAATTTGAAACTGTATTTTTTTTTGCGCATTGTTTTATGTACCTCCCTCCCTGCATAATGCCTAATGGAGTATCAGGCATTGTAAAAATAAATCAATACTTATGTATTTTTCGTTAGTAGTAGTGAAAAAGAAAAGGAAGCTCAGAACATGTTGACCACACCTTCTGTAGAGGGCGAGTTTGTTAAGACTTCATATCTTTTTTTTTTTATTAATGCAATTCAAGAGCATCAAGATTGTGACCTTTTGTTTGATGCGTCGAAAAAAAGGAGGGGGAGGTATTTTGTTTGAACTCTCCGCTTAAGTACAAAACGAGCGTGTTGGTAGCAGCAATCAAACATGAGGAAGATACATAGGTCCCCCCCCCCTCTTTCTATGCATCTTCCTCATGTTTAAATACCCTCCCCTTCATCTCGTTTAACTCGGACGTCTGGCGTTGGTCCGCAACAAAGATTCAATTCAATCGTCGCGAGTGCATCTGTGAGGTTGGCGATGAACAAGCCTGACGGTCTCTAGTTAGGCTTACCTAGCGACGCAGTCAAACGGGCTTGTTACGGTCTCGAGCGGAAGGGGCAAATTGGTTAATTATTTGTTGCCACAGGGTCGCCGTGGACCCTTGATCAGCTGATTGCGAATAGTAAAACCCGCAGGTAATAATAGGGGGGGGGGGAGTGTGAAAAAAAGGCCATACGGGAGTAAGCGTTTCTGGCTTCTCGGCACTCAATCTTAGATTAAAGGGGCTTTTTATTGTATGTTTAAACAGAAAATTGAACGTGTTAAACTTGACGAGAGCACCACAGTTTTCTATAATAATAATAATAATAATAATAATAATAATCTTTATTTTGGTGTCCGAAAACAACCAAGAATGTCTTCATTTTGGTACACCAACGTCGACAAACAATACAAAAAAAGAGGAAACGTTTACCAAGCAACAAAAATAAAAAAATAAGAGACAGATAAATGTTCATTCAATTGGCTGCGGTACAATGTAACCGATGACGAAATGTCAAGGTGAGGTGGAGCGGTGGTGTTATACAACGACTGGATCCGAGAAAGTTGGGAAGTGTTAGAGGGTGATTGAAAATAAAAACTAACAAAATGTCTGCTTACACGTAAAGGAACATGAAATTTAACTTTCCCAAGAAGCTTCGCAGAATCAATTGCCCCATTTATAATTTTATGCAAAAACACAATCATGAACAGTTCTTCTGGTAGACCAAAGTGGAAGTGACGTATGTATTCATAGTAAACGCGACGCTCAAAGAATCTCTCATATGCAATTAGAATAACCGTTTTCTGAACATGTTCAATGCTCATAACCTGCGTATTTAAAATCCCGTTCCATGGGATATACACCAATTCAAATCCTGACCTTACCAAAGAATTGAAAAGACGCATAAAAGAGTGGGGGTTCCAAAATTTATTCGTCAATCGAGATACTGTTCCTAAAACCTAATAAGCAAAGCCCATGACGAAATATGAATGGGTTCTATAAGTTAAACCACTATCAACACACTGGCCAATATATTTTATGAGTGATACACGCTCTATTGGTATTCCGTCGAGATTTTATGTAAAATCAACAACAGCATGCTGGCCGAAAAATATAACATCTTTGGTTTTTGGGGTTGAGAGATAGATAGATTAGCTTACATTGCTGGAGAATTAAAGCTACATCATTTTGTAGTGTATTACAGTCTCAAAGAGTATCAATGCTCATGGATAACTTAATATCATAAGCAAAAAGTAGCAGCTTACAACTACTTACACAAGACACTACATCATTAATAAACATCAAAAACGAAAGGGAGCCAGGATTGATCCCTGAGGAACACCGGATGTAGAACACAATATTTAGGTGTGACTGTCAGCAACCCGAACAGTGTTCAAACGAGATGACAAATAGCTTTCAAACCACCTACATAAATCCCACAAACTCTATATGAAAACAGTTTACTATTAACAATCATGACTAACTCTGGCGAACGATTTCGACATATCAAAATATATTCTATCTACCTGACCTCTAATTAGAACAATATGCACAGCATATTCTAAAAAAAGTACACAAATTAGTCTCCACAGACCAGGCACTCACGAAGCCATGCTGCACGGTGTAAGGTTCTGACGAAAACAGAGAAGCATTCACGCACCTATAACAAGCTCGCAAAGCTTGAGAAAACCGCAAAGTAAAGAAAATGGACGATAACTTTTTTAACAGAGCAGGCATCTCCACCCTTTAAATTGGGTAGAATCACCGATTTTTTTTCCAAAATGATCATAGCATTGAGTTTTATTCTTAGGGAACACAGCCATGACTATTGATGTTACTCGAGATTTTTGAGAATAATAATTTTAATATGTGACTTTTGTGGAATATATATATATTTCGTGCTATGGAAACTATTTCAAAATTCGTACTAGCAGCCCGGTTTAATATAAAGTTACTTGGACTTTTTTATGTTGTGAAGTCTTTTTTCGCTTAAACTTTATCACTTTTTAATGCAACATGCAAGAGAGTCTGCTTGAGTATATAAAGTATTTGCTAAAAAAATACTTGAAATGAAACGTGACGTATCGAAAAAACAAATCGTTGGCCCACGTTTTTGCAGTGTGAATTTTTGTGGAAATTACTGGAACGTGCTAGACGTTGGCGGCTGAGGAGGCGTATAACCGTTTTGATTCAACCTCAAGGATAGCAGTGCCTAAAAAGAAAGTTAACAATCTAAATAAGCATCGTATTTCCCTAGAAGCTGTATCTTACTCAATCATGTGTCGCCATCAACATTAGCAAACTCCTAATGGAAACATTAAAAAACACGACAGGACGCCTGTTGATCAGGGTAGTTCGATAAAACGTCTACTTATTATCCACCTTCAACAATATTACAACCTATTTTATTACCGTTATAGTCAAATATGCTTGAATGTGAAGATCCTCAAAGAATTTATTGGTACGCGGTATGTATGTTGGAATTATTTCAAGTGTAAGTATGAGCTGTTGTCTTGGAATACAATAGTTTACTCTTTTAGGTTTCTTATACAGTAACCTTTAAATATGCATTAGCCATAGATAGCTTCCGGAAGGTGCTAGCCGTTGGCAGCTCAAGAGGTTCATAACCGTTCTGACTCAAACTCAAGGTTAGCAGCGGCTAAGAAGAAAACTAATGATGTAAAGAATAATCGCATTTCCCTCGAAGCTGTATCTTACTCATCCATTTGTGACATCGAAATTATAAACACTTAATAGAAACTTAAAAAAATATATCGCAGAACGATAATTGATTATGGTAGTTCAATAAAACGCCTACCTATTATTTCCACCTTGTTACAGATGAACAAAGTACGGACAAGCTCACGTCCAATTTCGTCATTACACGCCTTTAACATGTCACCCTTTAACAATGATATTACTTGAAGGCGAAGACCCATCGAATAATTATATTAGTACGTGGTATGTATGTGAAATTGTTTTCAAGTACAAATTATGAGCTGTCGCTCTTGGAATAAAATATTTTACTATTTTATATTTTTTATACTGTAACCATGAAAGACACCTTAGCGATAGTTCGCTTAAGAGGCTCAGGGCGCGGCTCATCATGTTCCCTCTTCTCGCTTCGTGATTGGTTGTTTGATGTTGTGGTTGGCAATGCCACAATCTGATTGGCTGAGTGACAATGAGATGCTCCGGAGTCGCCACACTTGGCGGTTCTTAAGCTGGCAGGGACCACAGCCATGTCGAGTCTTTGATGTCCAATATATTTTGCTTTGCGCATTTCTTTTTTGCAATTCTCCGAGCATACTGAAGCAAGTTTAAGGGTACAAAAAAGAAACGGTAAGCGAAACAAAAAATTACAGGAGAACGCTTAAGCTTCTGCCTTTGAGAATGGAACGCGATAACTTAACATATAAACCTCCGCTCGTCCCTAAGCCGTGCAAGTGTGTCCGCAAGGCCTTGTCGGTAGCGTGTCTATCTGGCAGCCGAAAGGTCAGGGATTCGAACCCCGCCTAGAGTTCTTTAAGTTTTTTCTCTTTAAAGCGAATGAATTACTTTCTAAAAGTGAAATCATGTTGGCCATGCAGCGACCTTTATTTCGCATTACATGCCATGTTTTAATCCCTTTCATTCCCCGCGTGACGTCACGTTTCACGTAAGCGTTATGGGTTGTTTTGAAATTCCCGCGCGAGGTCATGTGGCTGTGACGTCATGACTCTATCGACCAATCCTGGACTTTCCGGTCCCGTCCACGCCGGCTTTTCTGCGACACGAGCTCCTTAAAGCTATCGCTTTACAGGGTTTAAAGGAGGCCTTCGTACTCGTTCTAAAATTTTTAAAATATATGAGAGAAGCAGGAAGGAAACCTCACGGACAAAAACGAAATTTTTAATCTGTCCGTCGGTGAAGACGCGGTTGCATTCAAAATGCATGACGCTACTCAAAAACACTCTTCAGCGGACGACGTTTCTATTATAAATGAACCGGTTTAGTCATCCTCATGTAACGCAGGCATTTAAAATCCACATCTTTGCTGCTTTAAGGCTTAAATAGAATCGGTACGTCTGGTAAAAACATCTTTGTTTTCAGGTATGCAAAGCGTGCCCAAGACCACCCTTTATCTGCGCGATGCTTAGCGACGAACACGTTGCACTCCTCGTCAGCACGTCGTGCTTCCTCCCTTTTTCCAAGCCCCGCAAGGAGCTTTTCATTGTACCTAATCAGGCGCGAACGCGGACTGGAAGCCTGAGCTGGCGCGGCACGATGCATATTTGATGAACGCCTTTGCGTACGGACGCGGACACTTGCTTCTGCGCATGGAGCAGTAGAACTTTGTTTTATTTTGTATCAAAGATGACGAATATCCTGTATACTTTAGTCCAGTATCTTGAGAACCATACCTTGAATGCGAGTCTTTTTTTTTCAATTAACTGAACGAAGTTAAAAGAGTTATTATTGAAACAGGCTTTTTTTTTGTTATACTCCCTGTCGGCATAAACCGGCAAACGGCAAAAGCTCCGGCTCAAGCGAGCCAATAACATAGTCAGAGCGAGACACCTACACGGCGATTCATAGTATCTTAAAATAAATAAAGAAAAATATAAAAATAGAGGTGTGATGAAGCAGGCGTTTTTATTGTCACGCGCTTTTTTTCGACGTCGCAATAGGCTCCCATTGGTCTGTCACTTTGCGTTTTCGAATTTATACCTAGACGGTGAAATGTTGGTGGTCGCGTGCATGATGCCTGTGTCCACTTATGGAGAGCGATCTTGCGGTTTGGTGTCGCATCCCACCCAAGCAGCAAGCGAGTTTTTTGTTGGAATGCTAGTGGCAGACTTGACACCGTAAACGCATCTTATTTCTGTCATTTTCAAAGTGCCGGGTACTATCGACACTGACACCCTTTTGGCGATTTAGCCCCAGAGTCATCGGACAACATCCCAAGCTACCAGCAGTAGAAGGGCATCTTTGGCCTTTATTTGGAAAATTAGGGCCCAGATGCCGAGGCAGCTGAGAAAAATGGCCAAGATCGGTTCTACCTTGACTTCTTTGTGCGTCCTTAGTCCCCATATTTTGAAAGAAGACAACTTTCGGCTCAAATAACAGTGGGATACCTGCGTGCGGCATTGCGCTTTTTGGCCACCACTATAGGAAGAAAATGTGGGCGGCTAATTTGGGCGTCAGCAAACATGGCCGGCATAAAACAGTAGTGTAATTCGTTTTATTATTTACTTGTTTTTGAGCCAGATAAAAATGTTTTTAATTTAACTGTGTTCGCCCAATAGAAAGAGTTCTCACCCAATTATCCAACCCAATCCAATTAAATGGGGCCGCCACGGCGCCCGCAACTTGTCGTACTGTTCAATAGCCAACGTTCGCCACCAAAATATTTCGCTTCATCACGAAAGGGACGCCACTGAAGGCCTTTTTTCTACTAACTGTGGGAATTCCATAACTGCAAGTTTTAATTATCTACATTTGTATCGTAGAAACTCGGTAGCATCTTGGGCGAAGCTTGCCCGCTACATACCTGAGAGATTAAATTTCAGCGATCGGAAGTAGCGTTTTCTTGGCAAGAGGTAATCAGCTTAATAAGGGAAATAGACCGTCCCACCGCTAATGACGAATCGATACAGCGCTCCATTTTCCCGTTCCCTTTTGAAGGGGAGACTAGCTTTTTACTCTTCATATTTATTTTTATAACGAAAAATTGAATTACTCAATAAGGGCTTTGTTTAAACTAATAGCAAAAATAGCAACAAAGAAGTCTGGACATGAGATCCCCGTAAAAGATATTGCTAATGAAGAGGAATTCCTCAATGTACCAAATGAGCTCCCCATTTTTATGTTTGCTTATATTTTCCTTGTTTTGTTTTGTTATTCACTGCTTTCCAGGTGCCGGTTTCCGTAATCATGCGTAAATATAAATGCTCTTTAATAGAAAAAATAAAGATGTAGATGCCCCAAAATGATCGAGTTCTTCGTTTTGACTTACGGAAAATAAAATAAATTAAAAAAGCCGTTAAAATCCCAGACGACATAACAATCCGCTTGAGCCATTCAAACAGCTCCAAAGAGCGCATCGTCCTTAATGTACGCTCAACGTCTTGTGCGTCTGCTATCAGCGAATGGCGCAGAGTGGATGCGCGTGATCCTGTCCTTTTTCTACCGCTTGACTGCTTCAGCCTGTGACAGAAGAACACTGAAGCATGCAATGAGTGCCCCGACGATGCGCTCTTGTACCGCCGCTTGATCGGCCCCATCAGGTCAGGCCGCGGCCGGAATTAAAAGGGAATTGCAGTAAGAGCATGGGCTCCAGATTTTATCCCCGAGGAGCCATTCAGTCAACGTGCCGCTGCGTATGGGATTCCGCGGCTTCCGGTGTGGCCTATCCTTATAGCTCTCTGCGTTTTTCTGTATCTTGATTATACGTGAAAGCTGCTTGAGAAAGCCGCTTAATGGCCGGTAGGTAAAACAACGCGTTGAACGTCTCATCGTGGCATAGTAGCCGCGTGGCGCGAAGGGCTCATGTTTTTTGTTTTTTAGTGTTACACGGGGCGATCGTTACCGTGTTGCGTCACGTCCTTACATTCACATATTCGTTACAATGGAGTTGTAATGAACGATGTAATATAAAATACAGAACTAAGTGACGTTAAAACAATGAATTGTCAGATTGAGTGCGGCTCGTAATGTAAAAAGTAAGCAGAAAAAAAAACCCTGATCGTAATCAAATCCAAAATATGAATTACGGATCTAGTGGAAAAACACCTAGGAAACCCGAAAGACGATGTTTTTTGTGAGGGAAGAGAGGCAAGCGAGAAAATGAAATGCACAAGGCTAAGCCACAATGCTAAATAGAAAAATACAAAATAGGAGAAAGGACAGCGGTCGCACCTGCAAAATAGATCCGAATCAATATGGCCACGACACCGGACGACACCCCCTCCGGCTGTGGAGCTCAAAGAGCTGAGAGCGTTTCCCTGGCGCTGATTGGGCGCACCGCGGACAACTCACGCTCGCTCGGTCTACGCGCCCTAAAAGATAGAGACATATACGTATAAACGAAAGATGACATAGTGTAAACATGCGAGGGGTTTATTAAAATGTGGAAAGGCGCCGTGCGTGTAACTAGACCGGGGCAAAGTGACGATGTTGATTGCTTCGTTTTTCTCGCAGCAGCGTCTCTTATCAGCTGCATGCAGGTTTTTGCCGAGGACATCCCCGCAGTCGCACGTTCTTAAACCAAAAGGTGCTTAACTTTTGGAGCACATAAAGACATTCTCTCTACGCTTGTTCTTCCAAGCTTCTGTCCGGTGATCCTCGACAGGTGATCGTCTCGAGTTTGGTCTTGCAATTGTGTTTAGCTTGGTTCCTTCGTCGCTCAGATTGTACGAGGACTGTGAGGCGTTCAAGCTTGAAGCATCAAAGTAATCTTGTTGTCTTTTTATAATAGGGAGTATTCAATCCTAGATCACCTAACTCGCACACGCCTATAGCTATCTCTCCCTGTTATGAATACCCAACTCGCCCCAGGCATCCATCCTAAATGACCGTCGAGATGGTAGGCATGTGGTGTTGCTATTCGGAGTGCGTGTTTATTAACTGCTTGCTATTCGGGGATTAAAATAGTGTTTGCGTGAGGAATGGGCATTGCCTAAAAGTTGGACAATTGCTAGTCTTGTAATGTTCAGCTTTGTTTCAACTTTCTATTATTCATTTTATTTTATTTTGCCTTCCCGCTTAGTATAAACTGAAGCTCAGTAGTAAAGCATGCTAGTGGAGTGGACCGGAGATAAGCGCTAATTATTCTCGTCTTTATAAGTGTACACAATTTGATGTTACGCTGCGCTTCAACGGCGATTGTCAAAGCCCAGGCAACAGGTAAAAAGTCAAAATATAAAAGACGTTGTGTTCATTTCCAAAAATCAAACGTTGCTGCTAAAAAGTACGTCAGGACCAAATATTATCTTGCCGTCATTATCGTGTCTTTACCGCTTTCGCTAGCACGCACTTACGGATGGCAACTTCAACTGGCTTTACGAGATAGCATTTGCCGTTTTCTTAACATTTTGATCAAGAGCGAAGTTCTTTTGCGGAATGTGTTTCTAAATGTTTCCCACAGTAATAAATTAATAGGTAAATGCAGGGCTTGATACACTAACCTAGCGAGCACTAATCAAAACAGCACGAAAAGTCCTGTCACGCAGTTGACATTTTTGCCGTATGATTAATGAATAATAATGCGCTTTATATATGTCGGCATGACCTTTCTTGGTACAATTTATGCGTTGCCTTTGAGGTAAATAAAAGAAAGCATACGCAGTTCTTTTCAGCAGTTGGCTATAGTAAATATGTCATTTGTGGGGTCTTTGTGTACCGCTTGCGTTGTGTCCTTCCGTGTGTTGTACCTGTCTTTTCCGTTTTGTAACGACTGGCGTGCAGAGGCATTCAAGGGACGCAAGATGCTCTAGTGGAGGGTCCGTCCAAAGAATTCGTCGCTCTTTCGTAGCTGTTATTTTCCCTTGATTTGGACGTTGCGGCTGTAAAAGCTTGAACAACTAAACAACAGCACGCACGAGACAATTCCCATCCAGAGCATTCTTGTTTGTCGTCTCCTCGTAAAGTGAACGGATTCTTTTTGCATTCCAACAACCATGTCGCGAGTGTCTTTGGTAGCATGAAACTACTAAACACACACGACGCCCTGCGAGATTTATTGCATTATTTGCCCATTTTTTTGTCATTGTGTTACTTTGATTTTCGAACGAAGGTTGCACAGCTGTTTTCCTCTGAGCTGAGAGGCTTTTTAGTTTTAAGGCGCCTTTTTTTTATGTATTTGGAATTCAAATAAGATTCTTGTTGTGGGGAGCTAACTCAATTTGTTTCTGTGGAAGCTAGGCGTCATTTTTGCGGCTTTGATGGTCGCTTCCCGCTACTGTACAGCTATATGAGCGTTGAATTTTGTTTTACCGCATGATTTGAATGTATTCCTGTCAACATAGCGGCTCTGGAGTGCTCATGGAACCCATTATATTATAAAGCTAACGAATACTTTGACGCAGTACTAGAAATAAGCTTTACACAAAAATACTCTCACAAATCACGAACTAAAAAAACACGAACAGATAATAATAATACGAACGACAAGGGCGTATTACAGACACTCAGTGATCTTTCAAAAGATCTGCGTGTCTATATATATTTTGTTTTTTCTATATTTATTCTTCGTTTTCTTGCAATTTTATCAATGGGCATGCCATATACTCGGGTCTTTCGAGAGGTATATTCAAAATACTATTTTCTTTTATTAAAAAAAGAGATCTTCGACGGGCAGATTTTATTAGTGGACTAAAACATAAAATCCAAATTAATACCTACATTATACTTTGTACCGAATTAAACCCGACTGCAGCAACGCCAACATCCGAGAATTGAATCAAACAGCGTCAAGATCTCATCATAATGGCACTCTTCATCTTAGGGCGTTTGATTAGAGCGTTTGACTTACAGTGAATGCTGAGTAATCCTGCGTTTTTTTCTGCGTGATTGATTTGATTTGTTTATCGCGTGATTTTTCAAAAGTGCAGGAAAGACGAGCACCTGGATGATGCACGTTTGGCGCTACTTGATTGGCTGCGGTCGGAGTTGATTTAGAATAAATGCCTAAACGTTAGTGAATGTAATAGGTTGTTTGAAGGACAGAGATGAGGGGGATGCAATTTAGAGCGATAGGGATTTACAGGCGTAAACAAATTTGTATCAATAAACCAATCAACGATGTGCTTCGAAGCTTTTTCACAAGGATGCCTTACAGAGGAGCGTTTGTTATTTTCATTTTGTTCCACGAGTGTGGATTTTAGAAAAGAAAATATTTAAGACTAAAACATTGTTTATGCACAGAAAAAAAAACTCTAAAACTCGTCTGATTGAAGTTGCTGCTCACACTTGGCAGAACATACTCGTATCTGGTGGACCCTGATTTTGGGTATTTGTCTCTAAATATTTTTGTTTGTTTTATGTTCTACTATTATTGAGTAGCAGCGTCAACGAGGCGGTTTTTATGGTTTCCCTTCTTTGTGCATTGGAGAGGTGCAAGAAAAAAGGACTTCTTATACTTACACATTTTTTTCCTAAGACATACACTCGTGAAAGTTTAGTATAATAAATGCACTACGTAAATACATCTTGATGAAAAGTTTAAATGCACTCCATTCGTTGATTCCCTTATACGAATTTTGTTTTAGCCGCCGGGTAGCGCTCAGAAATGACCTGGACTTCTACTTTATTAATTTATTTATTTCAATACCCTCAGGGCCAACGGCATTACAGAGGGAGTGGGTTGTATTCAACAAGAAAAATTATACAATGAATAACTTAAAGGCAAAGCACATATTAGTTATGAACAATAGAAATTAGAAATAGCAGTTTTAAACAAATCATCCGCCTGGATTATGGCGATGGAGGTGGGAAGGCGGTTCCAATCCAAAGAAGTTTTGGGAATGAAAGATTGTTGAAATGTGTTCGTGCTACATAGTGGTACACCTACTTTATGAGGATGATCAAGACGGGATGAAACATAGAAAGGTGGTGTGAGGAGACGTTGACTGAGGAATGAGTTAGTGTGAAATACTTTATGGAAGAGACACAAACGGGCTACCTTTCGGCGTGAGGCAAGACTAGGCAAAGATAAGTTAGATTTCATAGAGGTGACACTTGCAGTGCGTTGATAATTACTGAGGATAAAACGAGCGGAACGATTTTGAACAGCTTCTAGGGGGTTAACCAAATTTAAAAGGCTCGGGTCCCAGATAGACGACGCGTATTCAAGCTTTGAGCGTACAAGTGTTTTATAAAGAGTTAATTTCAAAGAGGAGGGAGCTAAAGAAAAATTACGTTTTAAATAGCCAAGCATGCGATTAGCATTACTAATTACGTATCCAATATGTATTTTCCAGGAAAGATCAGATGTTATGTGTACGCCCAGGTACTTGTAAGACGATACAGAAAGTAAAGGAACATTGTTAAGACAGTAGCAGGGAGAAACTGAATGATTACGAGACACTCTCATTACTTTGCACTTAGTTGTGTTAAGCTCCATATGCCAAGTTTCACACCAATGAAGAATAACGTTAATGTCTGTCTGGAGCTTGATAACATCTGAATCATCATTAATTTCACGGTGAATAACACAATCATCTGCAAAAAGGTTAATTGAGGAAGAAATGTTATTCGGCAGGTCATTAATGAAGATTAAAAACAGAAGTGGGCCTAGTACAGAACCCTGAGGCACGCCGGAGGTCACTGACGCGAGCGGAGATGTATGGTTATTGGCGGTAACGAACTGGAATCGGTTAGTAAGAAAGCACTGGACCCAAGCCAGAACGTTAGCATCAATGCGAAGGTTATTTAGTTTCAACAAAAGCAACTCGTGTGAGACTTTATCGAACGCCTTCGAGAAATCCAAAAATACGCAGTCTATCTGGGACCCCCTATCAAGAACAGAATGCAAGTCGTTAGTAAATAATAAAAGCTGGGTCTCGCAGGAAAATGATTTTCGGAATCCATGTTGAGCCGCGTTGAAAAACATGTTAGACTCCAAAAAATTAACAAGCTGAGAATAAATGACATGTTCAAGTATTTTACATGGTATGCTAGTGAGTGAAATTGGTCTATAGTTGTTAGGGGAATGTTTATCACCTCCTTTGTGCAACGGAACCACCTTCCCAACTTTCCAATCGTCTGGGAGGACACCGAGATCTAGCGATTGGGTGAATATTTTTGACAGTATGATAGAAGAATATACACTTGTGTTTTTTAAAAATTTGGAGTTAATATTATCGACACCAGCACTGGATGATAGTTTAAGGTTATCGATTATTCGAACAATGCCAATGGGATCAATTTCGAAATGTTCCATAGGCATGAAGTTGCACCGAGGTAATGAACAAGGTGACATGTTACTTACACTGGAAAAAGATTTAACAAAAGCCGCGTTTAAAATTTCAGCACAGTCTTCACTAGGTATAACACAATCATCCACCCTGATTGAGATTTCGTTCGAATTGTTATCACCAATAATGTTCCAAAACTGCTTAGGATTAGTAGACAACATATTCGGCAAAGTCTGATTAAAATACACAAGCTTCGCATCGTGAATAGCAGATTTGTAAGCCTCATATGCGTTCTGATAAGCCTCCCAACGTTTCGAGCAGCCTGTGGCATTTGCAGAGCGAAACAATCTTTTCTTTTTATTAGAAAGCCTTTTTAGTGTCACATTAAACCAGGGTGAATGAGTGTATGATCTTATCGAACGGAGAGGAATGAATTTATCCGTGAGCAGCGCCACTTGATTCTTAAACAAGGTCCAGTTTTCCTGAATGGTGCGTTCAGAAAAGTTAATTATAAAGACATCTAGAAAAAGGGCTAAGTGGTTATTAATAGCTTCAAAGTTCGCTTTGCTATAGTCGCGAATGCGTTTAGTCACTTTAGAGGAGTTGTGCTTAGGAACCGTTAGAGATATGTATAACGAACTATGATCACTGAGACCTGGTAAATGAGATACTAAAGAAACAAGATCCGGCGCACTAGTTAAAACAAGATCAAGGATATTGGCTGACGTAGCTGTGACTCGTGTGGGTTCAGTGACGAGTTGTAAAAGATTGAAATCAGCACACAAGCTTAAGAAATTGGAACACTCAGAGGAATGACAACTGAGAGAAGGGCACGTATCCGACCAATCAATATTCGGATAATTAAAATCGCCTAATAAAAATATTGGAGAATCCGGGAATCTTGCAGTAACCATATTTAGCGCATCATGTAAGTCATTGACAAAGCCAGTGGAACAGTTAGGTGGTCTATAACAAGCACAAAGTACAATTCGTCTATTTCCCGCTTGGAAGCAAACACAGATAAACTCAAGCTCAGTTACAATATTTACATAAAATGATTCAATATTCTCGTTAATTCCAATCAATACTCCTCCTCCTGATCTATACTCCCTGTCGTATCGATAAATATTAAACTTTTTTCGCAGGCAAATATTTCACTGTCACGGATTCGAGACGAAAGCCAAGTTTCTGTTAGTACTACGATATCAGACGAAGAAGAGTCAATAGTCGCACACAATTCATCACGCTTGTTCATGACACTTCTTACGTTGGCAAAAAACATTGAAACATTATCAAATGATTGACAAGGCCTTTGCCGACTTTGCTTATTTATGGGTTGCTATGGGGAGCTAGCAGAAGGCACTGACTCAGCAGCCGCGCTATTATCAGCGTTTGCGTGACGTGGTACAACACGATCACCAACTTCAATCACGCTGTCACTGTCTGAGCAGTACATAAAAATCTTCTTATCAAGGTGAAGTTTATTGTATCGTAAGCTAAAGTACTTGTCCGGGCTTCTAGCCTTCGCAAATTCAATCAAAACTTTTCGCGCGTGACGCGTAGCTGGCGAAAAGTCCTCGCTGACAGACACACTGCTGCCCTTTAATTTTGATCGACCCACCAGCACGTTTTCTCGAAGCTTGTAAGACGCAAACTTAACGACTATTGGGCGACATTTTCCCGCGACAAAGGCGCCGAGTCTATGAGCCCGAGCTATGCCGTCTTCAGCAATCTGCATGTTAGCTTCCCGATGGAGCACCTCCCGTACTTTCTCTTGGGATAGGGCCCATGTCTCAGATGGAGTGTCAATGATTCCATGGAAAATTAAGTTGTCCCGTCTCGACCTGTCCTCCATTTCATCCACTCGGGCACGTAGGAGCGTATTTTCTTTCTTTGTGTCATTGGCGATCAGCTGTGCTACCCGCAGTTCATTCTGCCACTCGTCGGACATTAAGGCCTTGTTTTCAACCACTGTTAGTCTAGTGTTTACTTCAACGAGTTGTTTTTCAATCGATTGTTGGTTGCTTTTTATCTCGTTAACGGATGCCATAAGACTATTCTGGCCCTCCTCAAACTTAAGGGTACGAGCATTCACTTCATGAAGAAGCTTCAGCATTTCGTCAAGCTGCTTGCCTTGGCTCTCAGTCTTAGGTCCCGGGTTGGACTCAATATCCCCGCTCAAAAGCAGAATCAAAGAACACAATGCATCAACACAGTCGGAAACACAAAGACACAATGCTTCCGGGCGAGGCAGCACTACGAGACACAAATAGTCGCTTTTTACTTTCGAATAGTAATGACGACTACCCACCTGCAGTATGAAAACGACAGGATTAGACGACGTCCGCATGGTTGAAAAGCTGCCTCGCCCACTGACGAATTCCGCGCCAAGCAGGGGGCGGTTCGTGAAGATTCTGATGATGACGATGTCGATCCGGTGGCGCGATGAAACGTAGGCGAAACCAGAAGAAATTCTTGGTGAGGCACGGAATGTCCACCGACTTCACTGGCGGACACAATCTGCGTTTGCTGGTGTTGCTTGCATCCCTGTAATCCAGGCGGGCCGGTGTAGTTCACTGACAGCGTGAACAAGGCGAAGATCTGCAGTATGAAAACGACAGGA